>CATIWF010243246.1:0-53069 GCA_949630135.1 Balakata baccata | reverse complement strand
TTAAAAAAACGATTTATAAAAAATTTAAAAAATCAGTGAATCAAATCAAAAAATTTATAACATACTTTCTCGGAATATTCAATAACAATCTCAAATACCTCCTAATTATAGCTTAATTTTGTTTTTCTTAATTAGAAATTTCGAGCTTGAACTAGTGTAGAGTATTTTTAAAATTTGGGAGAGAGAGCCCTTTACCTATTTAACGAACTTATTTGGTACAAATCCAGATTATTAGATAGTTAAAATAAAAAAATTAATAACACCGTAAATTAGCTTAGAATTAAGAAAAATAAGGAACATCGAACTCAAGATGCAATTAGATAAGTTGAAAAGGAACAATAAAATTTAAAAAGATATAATAAGGAATGAGAATTCTATTAAATTAAGAGAACTTTTTAGATAGATTTAGCTTATTATATATGTAACTAAATTTATTAATTAAAATATATCAATCAAGGTAGATAAAATAATTAAATTCATATTATGATTGAATTATAATAGACTAAAACTGCTTAAAAAATTCTCTTCAAATTAAAAATCTAAGTAAAATATACTGGACATCTCCTATTCCTATAACTACTGAGGAGGGACCCATCAAGACCCACCCCAACTTCACAGTTGGCATGCATCCGATGGTGCTGACTATCCCACGTGGACACCTTAAATCGAATATCTGTTGTGATATCTAAACGAAACACCACCGTCCCTCTCGCACGATCATTCATAAACTGCATCCAACGCTCACTATTAACCGACAGGGTGGCCCCACTTAACACACCGTACATGGCTGTTGTGTACTTCGGCTCCTGATAAAACGGATCCAATAACGGTGTGTACCCGATCCGTTGATCCTTGTAATAAACCGACCCTTCCACCTTACCGTAATAAAACCCGATATGCTGGTTTGAATTCCGGGCCGTCACGTTGAAGATTATCTGGGCATTCTCGAACCCGTTGGGTTGACCCAAACCCGGAATGGAGAAGTCTTTGATATGGACCCGGGGACGATGTGGGCGTAAACTGAGCCATAAAATGAAAGCAACGAGGCCGAAAACCAAAAGAAGCATCAAGAAAGTAGCACATATAACCTTGGAGACGCGGGCGGTAAGGCTTTCATGGACCCGATGGGCATAGTAGCGGGCGGTGTGGTGGCCCTTGATCGGGCCGGACTGAACGGGTAAAACGCCGGAGGTGTTCATTGCGGACTTCGAGGGTGTGAGTTCTCAGCCAAAAGTTCAGATCGAAGAAGTGTTTAAGGGGATTTGTTTTTGTAGCTGTAAGAAAAGTTGGTGGCGAAGAGAAAGGGAAGATGAACATGTACGCTGTTTTGGTCTGCATGGAGAAGAAAAGAATATTTGCATTTGTTTTATCAAATTGGGTTAATGAGAAATCTCTGCATGCACATGCAAAAATTAATTATTATCCAATTATATATGCTCTGTTTTATGAAATGGGTTATGAAATCAGATTAATATTGATCAGAAAATTAGAACGTTAAATTGCTTATAATTGTATCTTGATCTAAAGCTATACCAGTCTGGCTGTGCTGTGCATCAGAATAAATGTACAAAGGTTTCCTACAGTTCATGAAAAGTATATATACGAATTCTAATTAAGGAGAATATAATTTTATGATCTGTTTCCTGTGGATCCTTCACAGCTTTTTCTTAAAGGAAAAAAAAACACACACACACGTTACACACATTCTTGGACGCAGTTCCACACAATTGCCCATATAAACATTCAAAAGTTATATTTAGAGATATTGGTTATAAACTTACATGGAAAAGGGGCTGAAATTAGTGAAATGCTGTCCTTGAAAAGCCACTGATTGTTATAACTTACTGGGAGATTTCTTTTAACTTTTCCGGCCCATTGGGCTGAAATTTATATGTTGATGACATATGAGGTATTTCTTAGTTTATGGTATTTAAATAAATTATTTATCATTATATGGTACTTTTTCATAAAATTCTGGATTTATAATAGTTTTGGGGGATCAAAGTAGTTACGCCAGTCCAAGTGGCCCACAAGGTGTGCGCCTGTCCAAGTGTCGCACGCCAACTGGAGCATGCTTTTTTCTTAGGGAATCGATTCTCTAAGCAGCTGAACTTCTCAGCTTTCCCTTCTTCCAAATGCAGAGAATCGATTATCGTTTGTTATTTAATAACTTTATAAAGGTAGTATATTGTTTCGGTGATTAAATATTTAATTTGTTGTAATATATTGTAGTTAGATTTTGGGGTATTTGGAATTGCTGTTTAGGGTTCTAAAAGCAGGTTTTAAATTTTTTTTTATTTAATTGCCTAATTTTTTTAATTTTTTATAAACTGTTTTTTTCAAACCTACTTTTGAAAAAATTATTTATTTACCTGCTTCTACCAAAAATAATTTTCAAAAATAAAAAAATACAAATACAAATTTTTTTCCGAAAAATATTTTTTTCAAATGTAATGTCAAATATGGCCTTTAATAATAATAATAATAATAATAATAATAATAATAATAATAGTGGTAATTATTGAAATTTTTTATTAAATTAACTAAGTTAAATTAAATTTTAAAAATAGTAATAGTATTTAGAAATTGTAATGATAATATTAATAATAATGATTCATGTAGAAATAGTATTTAGTAATAGTAGTAAAATAGTAATTATTAGAATTTTGTTACGATTATTGAATTAAGAAATAATGAAATAACAACAATAATGATAAAATTATTTTAATGACGTAATATTATTTTAATGATAAATTATAAAAATATTAATTTTTATATTTGTGTGTTAATATTTATTTAATTACTAAATACATTTAATTAACAAAAATAATAATATCATAAAATTTCACAAATATGCATATTAAAAAAAAAAAACGAGAGGCAAAATTTTTTTTGTTTAAGAAATAGGTGTGCCACTTGAGTGCTATAAATTTGTAAATAGTTTTAAAATAATCATAAATTCAGAATTTTGTAGAAAAATACCTTAAAATGGTAAATTGTTTAGATAAGTACCACAAACTAAGAAATATTTCGTTTCCATTGGGTGCAATTGGCATTTGCCCTGGGAAGGTAGTCTGTTGGGTTTTGAGATGCAAATTATAGAAATAATTACATAGTGTCACTCTTTTAATACTAATTACTATAATACATCTAATAAATTTCATTAACTAAAAAATTTATTTGTAGATTTCAAAATTTCTATTGTACCTCTAATATTAAATTAAATAAATAAATCTCTAATTCCTAAAACTACACCTAACCCACACATTTCCATAAAAGTTTTTATTTTTCTCTTCTTCTCTACTATACAAATACTCAAATCACATTGGTTTTATTTTCTTTATGAACTTTTCTTATTTCTTCTTATTTTATTTATTTCAAAATACCATGGACTTTAAATTTACGTATCGATTATCTTTTCTCCAATAACTATCATGATATATGAAGGTTTTTGTATTCGTCATGCCTACAAACATACACTGATGTATCAGTTATGGTGTTAGAAAATTTTATTTTTTTATCATTTTATTAAGTTTATGTGTTGCAAGATTTCATATCATATAACTTTAATATAACCTACATAAAACGTATATATAACATGTTATGTGTGGTAGTAATAATTTTATGCATTTTAATTTCCAGTAAATCGTATCATATACAACACATATAACTTAATATAACCTACATATAAAATATTATTACATTGACAATCAATTTTCTCATTAAAATATACTCAATGCCATAGCAACACAAATCTTGTTTATTATACTATATGCAATGATATATATATAAGGTTTAGGATATTACTTGTTCATTCGTTTTTGGTGGATTTCTTTAGTTTTTTTTTTCTTTAGTTTTTTTTTTTCTCTAGTTTTGTATTTGCATAAACGTTGTAATTGTTTGGTGTTTATGAAACAAACCAATTCTTTGTTTTTTGCAATTTAAAACGTATTATACAATTATGGTAGTGTTATGTGTAAATGATTCTTAAAATATTTATTGATTCCTTGATTTTAAGAAATTAATATAAATTTTAAAATAAATAATTGTCATAAAAGATTCTTCGGGCTAAAGGGTATTATGAAAATATAGATATATTTAGTTATGAATAATGGTTTATATTTTATGTTGAATGTATTTCAATAATTATGTAAACAAATAACAATATTTGTGTACAAAACTCCAAATTATATCCTAAATTTCGGTCCAGAATACATTATACACTAGAGTTCAATAGATACATGTAGAGAAAAAAATGAAAATTGCCGCCTTTTCAACTCGTAAATCTTGTTTTTTTAACTAATGAACATTTATCCTTTTATGGCTTTGCAATTTCTCCAATCAAGGGGCTAGTCATTTTTTCCATTATTTTATTATTTTCTATTTCTCTCTCATTGTTTTATGTTATTGTAGTATGATTTTATCTCGATTTATTGTTTTTCAGTATAATTTATCTCAATTTTTTTTGTTGCATTTTAAATTTTTTCGAAAATGATTCAATAAATTTATACTTATAAATCAAAACATAAAAAATAACATAATATCCATTAAATTAAATACAATAAAAATGAAATGAAGTTGTACTAATATAATAAATAAATATTTATTAATAAACTAATGAATATTTATTTTATTTCTAATGAACATACAGTTTATAACAAAATATTTTTTGTTTTGTTTTGAGTTTCTTAAAAAAAGATTCAATATATTTATACCTATAGATCAAATAAAAAAAATATTCATTAAATTAAATAAACCAAGAAATAAAATGAAAATTTACTAATAAAATAATGAATTTTTACTAATAATCTAATGAATTTTTACTAATAAAATAATTAACATTTACTTTATTTATAATGAATATTTTTCAATAAACTAACGACATTTATGAATAAATTAATGAATCTTTACTTTATTTGTAATGAATTTACAGTTTTATAACAAATGAACTTATCTCAATACATTAATAAATATTTTATTTCATTGCTAATGAACTTAAAATTTAAAACAAATTGAACCGGTAGTAATAAATTAATGAATTTTTATGTTATTCCTAATGAATTTTCAGTTTATAATAAATGAACTTTTTTCAACTAATAAACATACTTATAAACAGCTGATATATATATTTATAAAATTATCATTGTATTTGATAGTTATATAAATTTATTTTATTTACAAAATTATCATTACATCTCACACGTATAATGAGTTTTTGGTCCATAATATTACATAAACTAAAGTGTAGAATATAACAATTGGTTTTGAGAGGGATGATAGGTTAATAAAAGAGTAAGAAAATGTGAGAGATATAATTGAAAGTTACTTCATTGTTTACTAATTTCCTAAAACAAAGCACTTTCTTAAATAGAGAGCTTTAGATAATGGTAGCCATACTTTCTTATGTAACCTGTCAATCAAGTATGGCTCACCTCTTGCAAATTTGATTTTCTGATCACAACAAATCCAACATTCAACATCTTATTTCTAAAATTGAACTTAGTAAAATAAAATTAAGCTGCAATAAAAGTATTAATTACTTCAACACAGTCTAAAATTGATATTAGGGAGACCAAAACTAAATCAGAATTTTCTCTTTAGCTTCAACTTCAGTTTTGTATCATAATTTTCTCTATTCAATAAAATTTTCCTTCAATCCTTGAATCCATGGCGAATCAATTTAATAAAAGGAAAATATATTTACCTACAATAACAGATGAACAGTTACTTCTACCCTAATGATTCTTGGTAATTAACAAATATATATAATAGTAATCTTTTTTTTTTTTTTTGAAAAAAAGAGGAAATTTCATGAAACACCGAAATTTACTTGTTTTTTTTTATTTATATTCCTAGTTTTGTCTTCTTTTTTTTTTTTCATTTGAACCAAAAAAATTTTCTTTTTTACCGATTCGTCTCTCTCTCTCTCTCTCCGTTTATCTCTCTCTGCACAAAAACACCCTCAACACAGTCCACCACCACTAGCGCACCGTCAGTGATCTACCTTAGTACAATTACCGTCTTCCTCTCCCTCTTCACTGGTTAAATCGCCCGTTGCTATACCATTTCCATCATCTTCTCCTATACCGATTCCGACTGTCAGACCGCTAGTGTCTGCATAAAAGAAGTGGTGGACCCAGCTGCAATGATATGGCAATTAATGCACAACATCGGCCCAATCCCACCGCTTCCATACCTCAGTTTACAATGCTGGACAATGCTAGACATGGAGCAACAATTCAATGATTTTCCAAACATTACTTACCATGTTTGACAGTTGGTTAAGTAAACCACCAAAAGGGTCCAGACCATAATCCATTAAAGTTTCCTTGCACCAATCGTATTCAAAATTTGCTTTGCTAATAGCATATAATAAATATCGGCCTATTTTGATCAATGATAGAAATCCAACTATGAAATCAAGATTGGCTCAGGACCATGGTTGGGAAGGTTGATTGTGATTTGTTTAAATTTAATTTATTATCATTCTTCCTCTTTTTTGTTTTGGTTGAAAATAAATACAATTCAATCAAGGTATACCAAAGATATTAACGTAGAATTCACAAAGGTATACTGAAGGTATTTCTAAGAAACTTCTCATAGTGAATTCTTAAGGAATTTCCAAGGCATATTCAAAGTATTTTCAAGGTATACCTAAGATATTTCCATAAAATCTCAAAGAAATACTGAAAATATCTCTAAGGTATACTCAAGATATTCTCAAGAAATTTTAAAGTATCCTCAAGGTATCCAAGGAATTTCCAAAGTATACCCAAGATATTTTGAAATATATACCAAACTATTTGTTTAAGAATTTGTGATATTTTGAATTTTGATTGAATTCTATTTTTCTTCTTTAATTATTCTTATTCTGGTTTTTTTGTTCTTTATTGGTAAATTGAACCAAGATATGCCCAATATATACCAAAAATATACTGTTTGGATATATTTTAGAGTGATTTTAAGATTTAGGTACTATTATAATTTTAAAAAATTATTTTCGGTAAAATTGAAAAAAACTTTCAGCGGTGATAAAAATATAAAAAGGTATCCATTTTTTATCTTTTGTAAAATTCCAAAAATAAAAAAGTAGTAATGTTATTGGCCCAATAACTGTTTTTCATACTTATTCATATTCTTTAAATTAACAGAGGGATTAACAAACGCTAATCCTCCACCCTTTAATCTACACATCCTTCTTTGATATATCCTAATGTTTAATGTATATTCTAATTATAATATCTCACTTCTGGTAGCTTTAGATTTCTCACTAGAAGAATTTAATATTCTAGTGACTAAAAAAACGCATCATCAAACAAATAGCGTCGATTATCAATGCTGAAGCGACTGCCGAAAGAAGTCGTTAAAGGTTTCATCGCTTCGACACGGAAGTAGAGATGCTATCTGTGGCGTCGTAACCAAAAACACCCGTCGCTAAATTGTCGAGAGGAATCATGAGGAGATGCATTTGGTGACGACGTTAGCTGGTGTACAGTACAATTTCAGAAACGGTTTGGGAATAATTCTTTCTGACTGCCTAGAGTTAGCAAAGAATTTTCAGCTCTGTGTTTGGAGTTTTGTTCCCAGATCTTGTATTATAGTAGCCCATCATCTCTTAGCTAAACTCTGTTTCACTTTCAGTGAAGAAAATATCTGGATTGAGGAAACTCCTCATATTGCCTTTGCTGTAATGGACGATGTCCCTTCTGTTTCTTCTTAATGAATTCTTGAGTTTATTTAAAAAAAAAAAAACAACCTTTGTCCTTCCCATGTTTCTGTAATATTATAAAAACCAACATACACCAGAAAATAGGATTTCAGTAGACCATAACTAATATTTCAGCCTCCTTCAACATTAATAAGCACAAGATATAATTTTTCATTTTACTCTTTTTTCCTGAAATAATCTGAAAAAAAAAGGGTACATTCCCAAGACTGAACATAACAAGGAACTAAAAGCTAGCTCTCTCAGCCTGAAATGTAAGGGTAGCAAAATATACTACACATTGCTCAACATGACCAGGCTCTTATACTATATTGAAAATATTTACATATAAGAGGGATATTTCTTAAATTGTAATATTAGAAAAAATATTTATAAAATTATGGTAATTTTTGAAATATTTTTAAATTTATAGTAGTTTTGAGTGATCAAAGGAGGAGAGAATGAAATGTGTGCCAGTCCAACTAGTGAGCACCCTGTGCGTGCGCCAATTGAACTGGCGCTCGCGAGCCATGTGGTAGGCTCGCTTGCATGGCCACTCCAACTGGTGCATGCATTGGTGCGCCAGTCCCACTTCTCATTTTGCCACTCCTCACCAGGAATCCATTAGAAATCTTTCATACATCAGCTTTTTTTTTCACTCATTTAGCTTTTTTTTTTTTGCGGTGATTAATGTATAGAATATTTGATGCTTAGATTTGAATAAATAGACTTTTTCTTTCCATTTTTTCCTTTAGCTCCATTCTTTTTTTTTTCTTTTTCTTTGTTTCGGTAAACTGTGCTCTTCCAATTCGGATTAAAGTTTTGTTTTTTGTTCTCAATTTTTTCTTCATTTCAGTTTTTTATTATTTATTCTTAAAATAAGATAGTATTAGTAAAAATATTAAAAAATAATAATGTAAAATAATAGGTAATTAATTTTATTGATATAAATTCTCAAAAAATCGATACTAGACGACAAAGAAGACTTCGATCACAAATTCGAAGAAATTGGCATTGTGGAACTTGAATGAATTTTTATATTTGTATATTATTATTTTTTTCTATCACAATTTATTTGTACATTGTTTATCACTAAAAAATTTTATAAATTTTTATTTCCTAAATTTTACTTAATACATAATTAAATTCTACATGCTTTATGTGAAATTTAATTGATTAATTATATAGCAAATTTAATTTATCAAGCTCTAATTTATAAATTGTGTCTTTATTTTTAAAAAAAATAACTAACTAAAATTTAATTAATAAATTTAATTAACAATTAATGGCCAATATTCATGCATGCAAATAATAATAATAATAATAATAATAATAATAATAATAATAATAACATTGGCCAATTTTTGCAAGGATGTGTGAAACAAAAAAAACTTAGTGTAATTATAACATTGGCCAATTTTTACAACGATGTGTGAAACAAAAAAAACTTAGTGTAATTATGTAGGACAACTTTTATAACTTGTTTTTACATTTTTTATTCCTAAAAAATTTTATAAATTGGTTCAAAAATTTTTTTTATAAATTATTATTTTCTAAATTTTAATTAATGTAGCATTAAATTTTAAATACTTTAATTTATAATTTATTTATTTAATTTAATTTATTTACTTAATATTTATTAACTATTAGTAAATGTAATTTATCAAACTCTAATTTATAAATTGTATCATTATTTTTCTAAAAAATAATTAATTTAATAAATAAATTTAATCAACAAGAATAATTTGTTGTAAATTTACAATGCATGCATGCAAAGTGGCGTGAAAAAGCTTTGGTGCGCCACTTCACCTTACACATATGTGTGCTTATATTGTTGCTCGCTATTTGAAGTGGCGTGTATTACAAAAAATACCATATATCTGGAAATACTGTTAAAAGTATTATAAATTTAGAAATTTTTGAAAAATTGTCCCAAAATTGTAAGTAGTTTGGTAACTACCACAAATTAAAAAATACTCTATATAAGAGGCCTGGTTCATAAGAATATGTAGCCCCAACCTATAAAATTGTCCCTAAAAGATTAAAATCGGGCATGAAAATTCATATGCAGATAGGGTTTGCAAGTTTCCACCTTTGATTTAATTTTCTTAAGAAATTTATTTGAAGTAAATATCTATCTATGACTATCAGTATCAGTTTATAAGTAGCGATAACCATTCTTGGGGGAAATGGGTTGAGTATGGTCTTGGCTATTCTATTATAATTTTTGATTTAGACCTTAAGGTCATTATTGCACGTCGGCTTATTTTCGTTAGCCTTAATTATCACAGAGAATTTGCGTCCTTGGGTTAGTTTAATTAGTATAGAAGTTAACGTGATTGTTGCTTGAGAAACCATTAATTCTTTCAACAAACTAGCAGCTTTATTAATTAGTTTATAAGAATTTTCCCTGGTAGTAGTTGATAGAGTAAAAAAGCATAAAACAAACTTAGTCATAAGATTAACTATATAAGCTTAATTTTCGAAAATTTGAACAACATGCAACAATGGTATATATATATATATATATTCAACTTGCATCAAAGTCAAAAGTTGATGTACATCGATTACAACCATTAGTTTTGCTGTTTATTTTACTATTTTGCCAAGCCATGTGAGCCTTTGATAAAGTATTTCTTTAAGTAATTCATATTATATATAAATTAATTTTTTTATAATCTATGGTTGATTACTTTGGACAACATATATCCAAGCATTATCTTTTATTTTTTTCATTAGGAGTTACAATAGACTGTTGACTGCACAATATAAAATAGTTATTGTCCAAAACATACTATAAAAGTCTTAAATTTTTATTTAATTTGTTGGATGGTGGCAAAAATACTTGAATATAATATCTCTCATAATTCTCACAAAATGAAAATATCAATCAAATTACCGTTTGATCAACATCTGTTTAGCTTTATATGATTAGATATATACTTTTAATTATAATCTACAGAAATATATATATATATATATATAAAAGAAGACGCAATAAAAGAGAAATCAACTAAGATATTATGGCAGAATTGCTTCCTTGACAATGGTCGAACCACCCCTTAATCATTTTTTTATCATACACATATACATTCTCAACCCATGAGTGTTACCATCAAATTAGAAATCAACTAATAATATTTATTCATGTATTTCATGATAATTTAATATCTTATAATAAATTATTAACTCAAATAAATCACTAATTAATATCGACTATATTTTATAATAGTCATATGCCATATGTTAAACTACATATATGTTGGATTTTCCAACACAGCAGAGGAATCCCTTTTCCATGTCCATTACCATTTTCCAATCCCTCTGTTTCCTTCTTGTTTATATAGACACGAAAACACAGTTCATATCCTCACTTCCCTTCCAATTTTCTTGAATTCCTATTCAAACAGAATTCAATTCCTCTATTCTTATCCGCCAAAACAAAGAAAAGGGAATCGCCTTTTTTCTTTCTTTCTTTCTTTTTTTCTCTGGAGAAGACGAAAAACAGAGTAGTTAAATGTCAGTTCATCTACAACATTTCTTGTGACCAGAAAACATTTTTTTTTTTAAATTTCAAATTCTTAAAAAAGATAACCCATTCGGCGAGCTCGATCGTGCTCTAAGGTTTGTATTACTTTTTTTTCCCTCTTTTTCTTCACTTTTCTTCATGATTTGTTTGATTTTGGCATTGCTTATGTATACCTAGTCTATTGACTGATGTGGGTCTTCTTCTTCTTCTTTTTTTTTTTTTCTTTTCTTTTCATCAATTAAAGGGGTGGAAAGCGATTCCTCTTTGGAAATGGAGGATTATCCAAAGTTGGTGAGCTTTGGTTTTTCTGGGTTAATTTTTTTTCTTTGTTTTTGTATTTTTATGATTCTTTCTCTCTTATTATTTCTTGCTTTTGGATTAGGATTTGGGTTCTTTCCGTTGCGATTCTACTGGATTAGAAGAAAACATGGGAATCCAGAAAATCTCTGTTTTAGATCACATGAACGGAATTCAGTACACAAAGGAGAAATCTGAAAACTTTGTGATTGATATGGAAAGCTTCCCCCATGCTACCAATAATAAAGATATCAACCCAAATCCAAGAATCACAGTAAGTTTCCTCTTTCAATTCTTCCTTCTTATTCTTCATTTCATATTTAAAAAAAAATTATTTTTTGGTGCATTCAATCAATCTCAGACATGTTGAGTTCAAATGTTTAATCAAACAGTGAAATTGATTTCCTTTAATTGTTTATTTTCTCGACAAAGTCGAAGAAAGAAATGTTTATGTTTTTTTTTTTTTAATTCTTGTAATATAATTAGTTAAAAGTACTGATTAAACGATGCTTGTTTGATTTTGACATGTTATTTTTATGATAAATAGTTGCAGAGGACCTTTTCCAGAAAAGGGTCGCTGCGAGGCGGAGGCGGTGGCGGCGAGAAGAAGAGTAATTCTAAACTTTGTCCTAATGACGGAGACACCCCGGGCGCTTCCTCCTCACTCAGAGGTACTATTTTGCTTCAGAGTCTGTAATTTTGATAAGACCTGGGTTTTCAACTGTTGAAAATTTGTTAGGGTTATAATTATGGAGAAATTGTTTGGTACACCAGAACTACAACGTCGTCCGGTAATCAATTCAATTAGATAATTGTTTTATTTTTATTGTTTTATTCATTTAATTATTTTATTTTTTATTTAATTGATATAAAAATAAAAATAAAACAATTAAATATTTATAATTATTCAATTAAATTGATTTAATAGATATCATCTAGCTAAAAAATTTTCAATAATTATGATCTCTTGGTAGCCCCACCCAACCATTATTATGGAGGGACCAATTATAAATTACAATTGTCTTGTGAATTGAGAAAATATTAGATAAAATCAATTTACTATGTTTTTTATAAACAAACAAATCAAAAATTAAGGGAAGGCATTAATTAAATCAACATGCTTGTACATGTAATAGAATATCATTCATTTTGTTGGTGTACTTTAGTTGAAAGCATGTGCAATGCAGCAATTGTATTGTTGAAAATTTGATGGTAATGCTAGTTATCTCACAACATTTCTGCAAATTGCTTTAGTAGGGCTTAACGTGCCGGAAAAGGCATCTCAATTGGCGGTTGGGACCACAGCCGATCATTCTGTCAACCCACAAGTTCATCATCATATCACCATCACCGCTGCTGCTAGCAACATGAATGCCTCCACAGAAAGCAGATGGGCCATCAGGAGAAACAGTTTTAAGCGACCTTCTGTTTCATGGACCATCGATCCCAAAAGGGTTCTTTTCTTTTTCGCCACCTTGTAAGTTTACCTAACCTTTTGAAGCTGCAAGACATCGTAAGACTCTAGTTCAAGTTTACCTACCTTCTTTGCTCTGTGACAGATCAAGCATGGGGACTATGTTGCTGATATATTTCACTCTTTCAATAGGCAAGCTCGGTTCTGAAGACAGCGATCTTGATTAATACCGGAATTAGCATGATTAATACCAGGATTAGCATTAAGTTTTCCATGGATTACTGAACGGAGCAGAATGCGAGATAGAAACACAGATGTGTCCATTTTGCAGGAATAGGCTTCTTCTGATGAGAATTTCAGGGAAAAAAATTGAAAAGAAAGAAAAATCAGAAGATGACGAAAAGCTAACCGACCATCCATCCATTATGGTAGGTCCAACCTAGTGAGTGCTTAACTTTTTCAGGGAATTATTACTAAAATATTCAGGGATGAAGACAAGAACATACTGCATTGTGACAAAGAGAAGGAATCTTCTTCGTATAGAAATGTAGAGAAATTTTTTGATGCTTTTATGCTTACCCTATACAAGCTTAGTGGAGGAATGGATGGTCCTCACTCGAGTTTTTCTTTTCTCACATTTATTTTGTTTTGAAATCCCTATACCTTCGACTTTTGTTTGCTCTTTTGCAATCCCTTATAGATCTGCGAGTAAAACAAAAATGAACAAAATGATATAAAGGATGAGATATGAATATGCTAGCAACAAGCATGTGCATTCCAATCTTTTTCTCCTTTTTATCTAAAAACAAAATTGTGGCCATGCTGTAGTTCAAGAAGGAAACGAAGAGAAGCCTAGGAGTAGACACCATGTCAGGCACAGCAGAACCGATAGGATTGCTCTAATTTCCCTATAAAGATTTAGAATCCATCAAGACAAAAAAAAATTTCATTGCTTTGTTACCTTTGAATTCAGTTTATCTGCCATGACCTGCTAGGCAATAATCTCAAGCATCTTCAAGCAATGAAATGCTAGGCAATAGTGATGCATTGGGCGTGACCACAACTATTACTGCTGGTCATTTTCTCCAATACTATTACTTGCTGAAAGTATGAGGGTGAAACCCATGTTTCAAAGTTCAAAAAAGATATTATCTCATTGAGTAATTTGTGCATCCGGCTAATTGAAGCAAAAGAAGGCGCTGCCCTTAGCAGAGGTAACGTTTGGCTGGCTCTATAATACTAATAACATCACATTTACAGTAAACTATAAGTTAACCTCTTGCTGTGTGTCACTTAACTTGCTTCTTGCTTATTAAATTATATCCAAGAATAGTTACTCCTTATTCCCATTTCAGCAAATCATCACTGCATAATGCTAACCCTTTCTATGCTAGTAACGTTTTGAAATTCATGGCATCGAACATATAAGCTTTCGATCGTGGTGATGCATTGATATAACTGCTGCATTTCTTTAATTGCTTTTCCTGTCACTTCTGCATATAATCAGACAAGGAACAGCAGAACCAAGGAGTTCAGTCACTTAACTTATAAAAACCACCGATACTTCAACTATATAGCGTGTCGCATTTTCGATATGTTTCTAACACCGACACGAAACGTCCTAGATACGTTTTATAATTTTCAAAAAATTAGAAACACAATTATTTAAGTTAAAAGCATATTTTTCCCTTCTAGAAAACCTAAAATCTATGTGTGACACCAATCATTGTTCAATATATTTAATTGTATATCATTTTTATTTAATTTGTATAAAAATAATAACTTGTAATTATATTTTTTGTATTTATTTATTTATAAATTTACCTCTATATTTTTAATATTTATACGTTTCCCCCGCGTGTCAATATCCTATACTTTTTATAAATCTCGTTTTCCAGTGTTCATGTCGGTGTCTGTATCCGTATCCGTGCTACATACTCTTACTTGATCCATCTCTGAATAATTGCTCCTTACACCTTGCTAGCAAATTCCAGTTCTCTTACATGATCCATCTCTGAATAATTGCTCCTTACTTTTTTGTTGACCTTGAGACTTTTTGCTCTGGCTTTTCGAATTGTCTGCAACGCCATAGGATTAATTGTCAAACCAAAGACCTTTTCTTGGTCATTCCCAAAGAGAGTGCTTGGCAATTCTACTTCCATCACAATAGGCACATTTGCAACTTCGTATCCTTTCAGAGCCAGATAAATTGACAAATGTGTCTTTCCTGTGCGAGAAACACCAGCAAGAACAATGTCAGCCTTGTGCAAGTTATGGGGAAGGGCACCATCATCTTGCTTGATGGTGAATTCAATGGCTTCAATGCCGCGAAAGTATTCATCAGAGAGGGCAATGTTTCTGCCAGAAACACCAAGAGGAAGATCAGAAGGCGAGACTCCTAGATGAGAAGCAATTGCTTCTGTTATTGAGCCTAGCATATCAGTAGAAGATATTCCCCATAACTTGCAGGATTGTCTAGCTCATTCAGCCATGGAAGGATCGGCTGAAAGTATACACTACCATTGCACTTTCTTTGGCCTGTCTTGCTTGAGTTTTGACTTGATACCAATCTCCATTAATCTTTCTGCATCATCAATCTGAAAAATTCAAATATATAGCAATTCAAATATCAAAAAAGGAAAAAGAAGCTGGAAGCCATAATTACCCCGGGGAAAAGGTGGATGTTTACAGGACACCCTCGATCGACCAAGCAATGCTCGAACTGACCCAAGGCAGCGCCGTCCATCCATTTCCGTCCGAAACCATATAAATAGACTTCCCAGTTGTGACCTTAACAGCTTCATCGTCTCTGTTTCCTGCGGGTTCATCGGTCTCTTTGAATTCACTTTCTCTGGGTTGTTGAACAGGTGGGTTAAGTTCCGCACCTGGGTCCGGTGACCTGGGCGGTCTAATTTACGGCCAGACCGGATAACCCGAGCCATAGACCAGCGGTTGAGTTGAGAGCTTCCCTTCAGCATCCGAGGCAGAGGCTGGATATCTTGGTCGGAGACAGCATAGGCGGTGGGTAAAGGGACAGAATTGGATGTGGGCCGAAAAGTGGTGGTGGTGGAGGGAGATTTGGGGGCTTTAAGGTTGAGAAAGTAACCATCTTTGCCAAAAGCATCTCCATCCCTGTTATTAGAATGCAATTGCAAGGGTGGTCTCGCTACTCTAGGAATAAAATTTCAATTATATTCTTAAATATATTTTATTTCTGTAATTATTATAAATTTTAATTTATAAAATTCGATTAATGTTTTAATATATTATGATTATTACAAATAATTAAAATTTTAAAATTTTATTATTGTATTAAATTGAATTTTATTATTATAATTAATTCATATTAAAATTAATAAATTATATAAAAATTAATTAGAAAATTTTAGAAAATTATTCATTATTATTATTGTTAACTTTGTAATTGAAATATAAAAATTAAGTTAATAAAATTAATTATAATATTAATTTAAATATTAAAACATGAAATTAAGTTAATACTTTATTTAAAATAATACACTAATCATCATTATATTATACATTTCATAATATTATATTTGTACTAAATAATTATATTATAATTATATTTATAATTAATTAACATTAATCTAGTTGGGATAACATGATGTATTTCTATTCTTAGCCTCAATTTTTTTTAAAAAAATTATTAATAAGTATATTTATATTATTTAAACTAATTTTATATTAATTATTCTAATGTAATTAATTAAATATATTATATTAATTTTATATGAATTAATAGTGAGTATATTAATTAATAAAAAATATATTATTTATTTATTCTAATTAAATATATTATAAAATAAAAAATAAATTGCATTTGAATATTTTATTCCATTGAAATGGTCTCTTTTCTATTTCTAATTTTGTAAATTTGCAATTTTGTAATTTATTCTCTCATATATGCAATTGCAATTGGCACATAAGTTTTTGCAATTGTGTTGCAATTGTGGGGGATGCGGATGCTCTAATGCCGAATGCGTCCTCTTCCTCCAGGAAAGTGATGGCGAAAATCATTTTGTCACAGACTACAAGAAAACCGAAATTATAATTTCAGAACAAACCCAATCAATGACCTCATGAAGATACTAATTTCCTAACATAACTCCCCCATGATTTGTTTCCCAATCCCCATTTTCAAAGAAAATTGATTCCTAGTTACATGGCTTGAGTTATGAATTAAGATCATTTTTCAAAATTATGGGATCATTAAATTTTTCACATGCCATTCAACTAACTAAAATATATATATATATAAACTGCTAGTATCCTTGCATTATGAAATTCTACTCGATTTATATAAATTCATAAAAAAAAAAAAAAAGATCAACAATTAATCATAAACGAAAGTAAAAAAAGTAACAATTTATACATTTGTTTTTCTTTTTAATGTTTCATATAACTGACAAAAAACGAAAAATGCAATTATAATGGAAATTCATCAATTTACTTCTACTTCTTCATTTTGATTCAATAATGTTGTAAATTATATTAAAAAAGAAACATAAGCATGTCTTTTAATCATGTATTGATTTATTGATAAGAAATAAAATGTCTTTTAAGATATAACATGCTTAAATATCAATGGATGCCTAATAATTGCAACACTACATATAGATTATATGTAGGTCATATTCGTATTATGTGATTCTAAATTCTACAAATCTTTAACTTGATTTTAATGCTGAAAATCACGACATTTTATGTCTGTTATATTCGTATTATAATGCACAACTACTAAATGTTGTGCTATTGGTAGGTGTTGTCTGCATTTTAGATTTATGTTGTTGTAATTTTGTTACCTTTCCAATGTTAAGAATTGTGATAAACCGAAGATTAAAATATAAAATGCAAAATTGGAATAACGTTTTTAATTAAACTTGTGATTTTAATTTCTACTATGGACGGAGAACAGTAAGAACCGGAAAGGTTGCCAAAGTTTGACTTGGTCAGATATATGTTATGGGAAAATATTGCCTGTTAGATTGACAAAGATGGGTGGTTGTAATTGCCCAACAATTACTATGCTAAAGGCAAATGCCATTTTTCTCATTTTCTGTGCTCTAAATAAGCACGTGGGAGACATACTGAAGTTAGTAGCATCTCTTTGACCATTACTTCATTTAAAAAAGAAAAAAAAAAAACAGTGCTAAAATTAGATTCAGAATCACAAAGAGTAATTAGTGAGGTTTAGTACTAAGCAATAAATAAATAAGGATATTTCCAATTGTAATTAGTATTCAATAAAAAGGGGGAAATCTATTAGTGTAAACGGTTATTTTGATAAAACGAATAAAGTAACGCTAATATTTTTAGGGTTTAGGGTTTACAAAAATGGTTAAACCGTGTCTGCGTGTTATTTTTTCTTTTCTAAAGCCATGTAATGAATGGTTATTTTATTTGTTGGGCTGGGCGACAGCTGCCAATTCAACTCAAAATATGAAGTTTGTGTGTGTTGTGAATTACAATGGTCCAATACCACTAGTTAGGATTGCGAAATGATACAAGTTTGATAATGTGGAAAAACAAATAAAAGTAATAAAAAATTAGAGACAAGCAATTTAATATGGTTTGGTCAATTGTACCTACATTCATGGGAGATGAGAAGATTTATTAATGTCAAGTAAAAGAGAATGAACGAATTAGAGATTATAATCAAAAACCTCACAATCTAGATAAAGTGAAACCTCTAAAAGCTTAATACAAATGCTGCTCAGCAAAGTTACTTTATTAATTTTCTATGGCTATCAAAAGGTATTTATAGCCCTAAAATTCTCTCCAATTTGTCCAAAAATTATAGTTGGAGTAGAATAAGAAAATAGAACTTAACTTGCTCTAGAATTACAATTCCAAACAGGATACTAATACATTGCGTGGACGTACAACAACACAAGTTTGCAAAACAGAATCACAAAACAACACAAGCATGACGAGGACAATATGAGCATGCAACCAAGAAACCAAGCCACTGTGCATGGGTCGTGTTGAACAACACGAGCGTGCAAGACAGAAACAAATAGAAGTGGAAAATCAACACAGGCATGCAAGTTGCAATTTAAACAATAGGTCTTGAATTTTGTGCCATTTCAATAATCTCCACCTTTGCACAAAATTATAACTCTAACTCCTCTTCAATATCCCTTAAGGCTAAATCAATAAGCTGTAGAATCTACCCAATAAATACACTAATCAAACTCAGTAGGAGATAACATATCAGTAGATTTTTCAACAATCTAGAACCAGATAGCTTTAATAAAAGCTTCAATCAACAATTGCATGAGCAGCACCATCATTCTTATCACCCTCATTTGTATTCTTTAATTTCAAACAGTCAACTCTGATATGCTCTTTCTTTTTGCAATAATGACATGTCACATTTTTGACCTAATCCTTACCTTTATTCTTATCACCATAACCCTAAACTAATTATCCCTTACCTAAAGATTCATTAGACTTCGACAATTGGTCATCAATCAATTCACGTTGCAAAAGAGCATTTTTAACTTCTTCGGTTGTAATCTCTTCACAACCAAACAAAAGGGTCTCACGAAACAATTTGTAAGACATAAGTAGGGAACAAAATAATGTAATCGTTAAATACTCATCATCAATTTCCACGTCAATGTTTTAGAGATCCATAACAATGCTAGCAAACTCATCAAGATGAGGCTTAATAAATTTACCTTCCTGATGACGAAGTTCCTTGAGTCTGCTCCTCAATAGCAGGTGATTGGTGACTGACTTCATCATATACAATGACTCCAACTTGAGCCAAACAGCAGTGGTTGTGATTTCCTTTGCAACTTCTCTCAACACCTCATTAGAGAGATAGAGAAACAACAATGATAAGACTTTATGATCCAGTTCTTCCCATTGTGAATCCAACATGGTTTCTGACTTCTTGCTCTTTCCATGCAAAACTTTCTCCCATTCATTTTGAATTAGGATAGTATATATCTTGACTTGCCAAAGACCGAAATTAACAGTCCTATCGAATTTTTCAATATCAAATTTGGTTGAAGATACCATTGTAACGTAATGGATGATCCAAACTTGGGCTCTAATACCACTTGCTATGAATTATGATGCTCCATTACCAATAATTAGGAACACGAAATGGTATAAGTTTGATAATGTGGAAAGCAAACAAAAGCAATCAAGAAAATAGAGACAACCAAGGCCAATTGTGCCTGCATCCACTTGAGAGGAGAAGAATTATTAATGCCAAACAACAAAGAACAAACGAACTGGAGATTACAAACAAAAACTTCATAACCCAAAAAAAATGAAACTCCCAAAAGTTTAAAAGCTTAATACAAATGTTGCTCACCAAAATCACTCAATTACAAAGTTACTTTATCAATTTTCTATGGCTATAAAAGGTATTTATAATCCCAAAATTCTATCCAAGTCGTCCAAGAATTATAGTTGGAATAGAATAAGAAAATAGAAGTTGAGTTGCTTCAGAAACACGATT
Organism: Balakata baccata; assembly: GCA_949630135.1. NCBI lineage: Eukaryota > Viridiplantae > Streptophyta > Magnoliopsida > Malpighiales > Euphorbiaceae > Balakata > Balakata baccata. The sequence continues at coordinate 32,626 of CATIWF010243246.1, read as the reverse complement.
CCAAGTAGAACACCGATACATTGCACAAACGTATAATAACACAAACATGCAAAATGGAATAGCAAAACAACATAGGTATGACGACGACAACATGAGCATGCAACCAAGAAACCAAGCTACTATACACAGGTCATGTAGAATAACACGGGCGTGCAAGACATAAATAAGTAGAAGTGGGAAGTTAATACGGGCATGCAGATTACAATTTAAACAACACGTATTGAATTTTGAAACTGAAAAATTTTAAAAATAATTAAAAATGACACGTCATTTAAAAAAAAAATTTTTCAATGCGTTTCCCCAAAACCCATTTTTTTTCCCTCTCTTCCCTCTCACTTCACCGTTCATTTATCTCTCTTCTGCATTTCTTCAAAATTTCTTTAATCTCACTTCCCCTCATGAAATCGCCGGTCTTTTGTAGCGGACAATCTTCATGGCCGGCTCACCGAGATTATCAAAACAGTGCAGCAACTTCAGCCAAAGAAGAAGAAGAAACTCTGCTGTTTGGCTTCTCCCTACAGAAATCAAGAGAAAGTTCACTCCTTTCAGTTTTTCTTTTTCGATCTTTTTCGTTTTTATTTTTATAGTTGTTCGATTTTTATTTTTTGACCCGTTTAATTGTTTGGAAGAAAGAGTTCCCTCCTTTCGGTTTCTTTTTCAATCTTCTTCGTTTTCATTCTTATATTTGTTTGATTTTTTTGTTTTTGACCCATTTAATTGTCTGGAAACAGTATTTTTTTTGCTGAGATGAAATAGATTCCATTTAGATTGTTCCTGGTTGAAGAACTGCATTGCTCCCTTTCTATCGTCTCTCTTTGCAATCCCTTTCTCTCTCTCTCTCTCTCTCTCCCTTCATTGCTGCTCATCTCATTAAATATGATTGCATGTATTTCGCTGAATTTGTTATGAGAAAATGAGTTTGAGGTGTTGCTTGTATCGATTTGAAATGAGAAATTTTTACTTAAAAAAATGGGGGTGAGTTAGATTTGAGAAATAAAGGTAAGGTCCATGAGAGAGTAGAAATTGCTTGATATTCAATTAGAGAGCGGGTCGAGGGAGGAATCTGTAAGAGCCATTTCCATCGGTGGTACATCAGAGCATGGATATTTCTAGTGAGTGAGCCACTTGGGTTTCTGAAAATTTTAAATAAATGGAGGATTTTATGGTGAATGAGCATGTGTATTTCTAGTGAGTGAGCCTTTGTTTGAAGATACACTGTTGAAAATGGGTTTGTATGTTTAGACTTTTTTTGTGGCTTCTACTATAGTTTAGGGTTTTTTTCCAATATTTTTATAGACTCACGACTTTTGCTGTTAAAATCTTAAGTTGACTCATCTCATATTTGCTGACTAATTTTTCTTTATTATTTTTTAAATTTTTTGGCGTCCATATAAGCAAGAGTTACCGATTTTTCTTGCCAGAAACTACATTTGTTCAAACAAAAAATAGTTTGTGTATTAATCAGTAATTACCTTGAGTTGGTGCTACGCCCGTTAAAAGTGTAAAAATTCGTGGGGTTTTTTATTTTTTATTTTTGGGTAATTAAGCCTTTATATTATGAAACTATTCTAATTTTTTTCTTTTTTAAATAATTGCGAAAACATACGACTAGTTAACATATGAATATATATAAATATATATAGATTTTAATATGTATAAAAACTTATACAAGAAATCTAGGAAGGCCAACTTTGCCACCTAATAGTTGGACATCCTTGTGGACTTGCTCTCTGTACTCTTTAAAGCTAAACTTCTTATAAACTGAAGCCTCCCAACTACTTTGTATCTCAGTATCATATGATGGGCACAAGAAATATGCTGTCGAATACCTTTCCACTTTTGGATTGCTCACCACTCGATGTTGAACACTCTTGTATACATCATTGCTCCATGCCTACTTCCACATATATAAACAAGTTTACATTATCCAAAAAAATTCTTTCCTAATATATCTAATATATACTTTTATTCACGCTAGACAGACCTATTAAAAAAAAATAGAATTCTTTCTCAAGTTTTAGAAATGATTCGTTCCTAGAACTATGAATGAAAGAGTTAATTTCTTTTTAATCTTAAACAAGGATTAACTTCATTTATAGTTACTGAATTTTTTTCTTATTTCAATAAATTACAAAAAAAATTTCGTTTGAAAAAAATTTCAAAACTAAGTTTTCATTTCATTATAAAGTCACTTCATACCAGTTTTTAGATTTGGGCATTAGGAAACTAATGTGGCAGCTACCACATCAACGAAAACTGACATGAATTTGTTTTAATGATATAATTCAGTAATTTTTTTGGAAGAAAAAATTTTATAATTTGACTATAATAAAAGCAAATTTCGGCGATTATAAGTGAAATTAACTTGTTAAAATAACAGTGTATTATCGACTAAATGTATAAATGGATATAAATAATTACTTGTTTGAAAAAAATTATGTATGTATTTAATTAATTACCTGAAACAAATCGCCGATATTTATGATAAGAGCTTCAGGATTAGGTTTTACGGCGAACCATTTCCCATCTTTGACTAATTGCAAACCACCAACTTGATCTTGATGGAGAATGGTAAGGAAGTCACTATCAGTGTGAGGCATAAGTCCAAACAGATTTGCAGGGATTGGACATGGTGGATACCGGTTGAGTCGAAGATAGCATGTGCTTGGCAAACAATTTTCTTCGAAGAAACTCGATTTACGCCCCAATTTTTCTGCCAAAATCTTTGCTAAATTTTGTGCTAAATTGGCTACTGTTGTAGCAAACTGTTCCATCGTTGAACTGCACAACAAAATCAATGAAACATCATCTTCTAGGTGTTAAAATTATGACTTAAAATTCTAATCAAAACCCAAATCTACACTATTTTAATGAATTCGATTTAAGTATATTTTTTTTTTCGAGGGAAGAAAATTATCATGTTCATTTTTCTTGCATGTACAATAAGAAGATGGGACCCAAACACGATTGAGGCCAAAGACTAATTAATTAAGTTAGAGTTGCAGAAGGCTATAGCTTTTACAGCTTGAGGCTGACATATACAGCTCATACAAATTTGTAAGATTCATTCTCGTGAGGGAGTTGCAAAATTAAAATATAAAGCTAACATAAATTCAGAGGAAAATAACAGAGGGACCATGCATGCAAAATTGTACGTACACTAGTTCAGTAAGATGGGATGCAACTGTTTCCATAAGTGTATGTGAGTTTTAATTTCTGTGTCTGAAAGTTTTATTGGATATGAGAAAGCTGAGCCTCTGCGTTGTCTCACCATTGTAAGAATGACTTTTTGGCTATTATTAGTTATTATTACAGTACATAGAAACTCAGATATTTATGAAAAAGGAGGGAAAACTCAGACAGATAAGAAGTGCATAATGAGGGGCTCCTGATCTTTACATGTGTGTGACTAGTCATCACCTCCTTTATTTTTTATTTTTTTAAATTTAATTTGAGCTTGTGTGAATCCGAATTATTAGAACCATGTCTTTTTTTTTTTTTCCATTTGGAGATTCAGTAGGCCGGGAGTTAATGCACATAGAAAATGGCATGTTACCCAAAAAAAAAAAAAAACTATGTGCAACTTCCACTTCAATGTGTGTCACTGAGGGAAATTAAATTATAAATATTTTAGAAATTGCAAGTACAATGAAGCTAATAAATAAGGAATAAGACATATGGTTCCTTGTAAATGTTTTATTTTGTTATTTTGTTCTTTAAAATTTTTTTTATTCGATTTTTGATTCATGCTACCAACTGCTAATTTTTTTTAAATGTTGCATTTGGCTTTCTATTTATTGACGTGGCAAGAGCATGAATAATAAGTATTGTACGACACATGTAGAATGAATGATATATTTACAATTGATCAGATGATGAGGCCAAATGCAACGTTTTACAAAATTATCAGGTGGTATGATAAACAAAAAATCGAATAAAAAAAAAATTTAAGAGGGAAAATTGCAAAACGGAACAAATATGAGGGAGGGCAGTATATATCTTATGCCAATAAATAATCTCTTAAATTTGAAAATAATGTGCCAAACTGATATAAATTAGTGTTTATTTTCCTTTCCTTATATTTTTTAAATTCATATAACCCCATTAGTTTTTCTTAAGTTGACCTTATGAAATTGAGAAAACTGAAAAAAAAAATATTTAAGATAATAATAATTGTTTAAAATGAAAAAAGAAAAAGAAATGAAATTAATTACCTGAAAGTAGTAAAACCATTGGAAGCAGAAACATCAGTCATAGGAATGTGAAAAGCTTCAGACCAAGATAACTGACTAAGGCAAGTAGCTGTAGGAGTTCCCCAACGGTAAGTACCATAAGACAAATTCAAGAACTTGTTATCCTTGCATTTTCGATCAAAAGGTTGTTTAAAAACCTTAATCTGTTCTCTCCTCATCCTCTCCAAAATCTCTCTTGAAATCCCATGATTCACTACTTGAAAAAATCCCCATTCCTGAGAAGCCATAGCTATTTCTTCTTTGCACTTGTCCTTCTCATCATCATTCCTTAAAAGACGGCTAAGATCGATCAAAGGAAGTTCACATTCCTCAATGATTACAGCCTCAGTTTTTGATTTTTCTATGGTATTATTGTTCAGAAGGGCCTTGTAGATCTTATGGAAAGGTGGGTCAATGTCCATGCTTGGAGGCTGAATATGGAATAAGAATCACAAGAGAAAAATTTTATGTTAGAAGGATTAAATAAAGAATCTTGTTCAAACCCAGTTCATAATTTTATTTACTGCCACAGAAATAACGATAGAATGACACATAACAAAAATTTTATATAATCAATAAGTTTTAATTTAATGTTAGTGATCAGACCGTTAAAAAAAATCCACAGTAGTGGTTTTAAGACAGGTAGACAATGTTGAAACAGGGAAAAAAATTATTTTTCTACTTTATTTATTTTTGCTTGCCTTCGTCTTCGATGAAAGCGGTTCTTGGACATTGGAGAAAATGTTGATGGAATATATATATATTCTAAATTTTAGTGGCTGAAAGTGTTTAAAGGCTCAGCATCCAAATAAATTTCAATGCATAAAAATATTGGAATTCATTTATAAAAGTTTTATTTTCAGAATTAATAAATTGTCATATCTTGCCCTCATATCTAAAATTGAAAAAGAAAATATAAATGTCAGGAAAAAGAAAAAGACTAACATATTAAGGCTATGATTGATATTGTGTTTGCAAAAAGTATTATTTTAAAAAATATATTTTTAATTTTGAAAATTATTTTTAAAGCAAAATATATGAATAAATATCTTTTTCAAAAAGTATATTTGAGAAAAATATATTATAAAAAATTAAAAAATCAGTTAATTAAATAAGAGAATCTAAATATATTTTGTTGACACTCACAACAATTTCAAATACTCCCAATTATATTTAATACTAAATTTGAAAAATAATTTACAAATGAATATATTATAAGTTTATACCAGATTTAACCTTAATGTACGTCTATTTTTTATAAGTTCAACTACTCAATTTAATAAAATAGAATTATGCAGGCTTAATAAATAAATAAAAATGAAAAGTTCTCAAGCTTAATAATGAATTTTCTAATTAATTTAACGTTTATAATTTTTGATATAATAATATACTATTTACTCAATTCCAATCATAAGATGTAAAAATTTGAACTTTTTTGTGCATGTTAAAAAAAATTTTAAAAAATAAAATAAAGGGGAAGGGGCCATATATAGGAGAGGGGGTTAGAGGCTGTATTTAAAGGTTGTCTTGTTTGTATATTTCTATGGTTTTGTGGACCGGTGGGAGAGTTTCCATGCTGTCCTGGAGGTTGTCTAAACATGTGCGACATGACCGATAAAAACTTGTCACACATAAACTATAGAAATGTGATTCTCCAAATAAGAAGTTATCCCCTCTTCTTTGCATAAATATCTTTAAAAAATATGATTTTGATCCGCCCTACATATTAAATATATATATATATATATAACCATAAAAAATTTTAAAAGAACTAGCATAAGGCGTCTTCTATATTTATTTCATTTCACTATTTAGTCTTTAAAATATTCTTTTCCAATTTATTTAAATTCAAATTTTAATCTATAATGTTCTCTTGCGCATTAGAAAAAAAGTAATTTATTGTCACCCAATACCGGCATGTCACATTATATTAATATTATTGCTAAATGCTGATATAAGGTGATCACAAGTCAGTATTGGAAACAAAAAATTATATATTTTGAAATGTAAGTGAATAATGTGCACTTAAAATTAAATTTAAAGGATAAATTGGATTAAAAAAGTTGTAGGAATTAGGTGAAAAAAATAGTCGAAGTGATTTACTCAAGTGAAAATAATAGTCAATAGCAAAAACCTCACATCAAATTCCGGCAGTAATTAGGTATCATGATTTACCTAGTTTCCAACAAAAATGATCCTCTATCCTTATTGGTCAGAATTTTTTGACTTTTTTCAAATTCCCATCACATCAAGAAAATAAAAAAAGAAAAATAATGATAAAGGGCCCGGGTAATCATTTCCATTGAAACAGATGCAATTATGATCGAAAAGATAGAATGAATGTACTTGTATATAAAATAATTGATAACTTTTACCTGGTTCACATTGGCCACGAACTTATTCGATTCCACCATTTTTGCTTTCCTTGGGATATTGAAGCTAACTCAGGCAAATTATCCTGCACCAGAAAAGAAAAAATAACTCAAGCAAATTTAAGTAAAAATCAGTTTTACGTCTTATGTTTTTCATAAAAAGAGAATGATAATAAGAAAAATTAAGCTCAGGGTAATGACTCCAGAGGCGTAGGAAAGTTTGCCTCTCCTTAAAAGTCTTCGATTCGAGATTTCTCTCAGACCCAAAAGAAAAATTAATAACAATATGATTATTAAGGCAATCAAAGATGGAGGAATTAAGTACTGCAACATCACTAGAAGGGTGATAAATTAATTAAGCTTGATCAGATATAATTAGTATTTGCATGATCATGCACAGAAATGTCAACGTCTATTAAAAGTTGCTCTCAGCCTCTCAGCTAAGATGAATTAAAGAATCTGACAATTTAATTTAATTTTTAATTGAAACAATGTCATGCAAGCATGAAAACAAGTAGAATAAAGAGACCCAATCAATTAACTTTGATATATATATATATATATATATATGCAAAATGCGAAAGAGCTGAATATACAGAGAAAACTGAGAAGAAGAAACGTTGTCACTTACAAGAATGACAGAGAAAGAGATGGGATATGGAGATAGAATTAGGTGTTTGTGTAGTGCTCTAAAGTTTGGAAAGGAGATATTTTTATAGGCACACAAAAAAAAGGTAAATATTTAAAAAATTAAAATAAATAAATCCCATCAATTATTATTACGACCAGCAGTAATACACTGTCGGGAGAAGTATCTGATTAAGAGAAGAGCACACGTCCTTCATACTGATATTAGCCAAGCACACGCATCATTAGCGTTAATTTCATCCACAGTTTTTTTTTTTTTTTTTTTGCTTTTTGGTGTCTCGTGTTAATTTGAAGTATACTGAATTGAATTTTGAAAGATATTTTTTAAAAAGTATTTAAAGTAATTATACATTTAGAACACTGTTATCAGTGATGTTAATATTCTAATACATTTATTTCTTTTTATTTATTAAATATTGTATCATAATATACACGTATATATTTTATATTCATAATAAATAAAATATTCAAGTTGTTGATTATATTATGAATGCAGTAGTTCTTTTATACTATGAAATATACGACTCATTGATTATTTACAGGGAGTTTATTATCAAGTTATTGATAATAATGAGATAAATATCTCTGGTAAAAAATAATCTTAAAAATATTAATAACCAGAAAAGGCCAATAAATTGGATATTCATTGAGCCTCTAGATTATCACATGATTTATTTTGAAGAAAAATTTCAATCTCCATAATATAATGATATCTAAATAAACCAGTTGGTTTTTAAATAGTTAAGAACCAAACAGTGACGCTTAATAATAATTGCACAGATAGTGCTCAATATCAACAGTTATTATATTGGTCATAATATATGAGTCTTTTATAACTCGAAATCATTTGACTTGAGGTGTCAAGACTATTCTTTCATAAGTGGCTGTGGAGGTACTCTTGCCTAGTATTGAGTTATCCATGTTTGGTAATCCGGCTCGTAGTCACCACAGTTAGTCATGTAGTGAGAATTAGATTACCAATAGTATGACTCATTATCCTGCAACACTGGGGCAAGATCCTAATGGAGTTGATATTTTAATTCTGATAAAATAAATTCCTGATCAGTAGAAAAATGACTTACTCTATATAAGATCGATATTATTAGTTAGACTAATAATGAAAAGTCTTATTTTAATCATAACGCAAATTATCGCTCATTAGTATATTGACCAATAAGGTTTGATACGCTGTGACCTTAATCAATATTGGGATCATAACGAGATGACTTAATATTATGATTTAGATGTCAAATTAATATTTGATATTTTATCGGTAATAAAAAAGAGAATTCCATAATGATATTTAATGTGTCCAAGTATATAAGAAATTCGAAAATAGTGTCCAATATAATATTAAAAAGTTAATATTATATTTTCTTTCTGATAAAGTATTTGACCTTATAAGTCACACCCAAATTAATTTGTTTGGCTAGTCAATATTTATGAAGTGGGGATTAATTTAATTTAGAATTAAATTAAAAATGATCACTTATATTATTTGAGTTAAAATTAATATTGATTAATTTTAACTATTTCTCCATATAATTTTAATTAAATTAATTAAAATTATCATAATTTAATTAAGTTGTTAATTAAATTGACCACTATGGTATATTAAAGTAATTATCATAGTTAATGTGGCATTACTTCTTCTATCTTCCCTCTATATTTATGTGCCAGCTTGCATTAAGTTGTTAATGTGCAACTAATGTATTTTTGCCTCTTGCTAATCTATGATTGGATAATATAAAGCATATATATCCTATGCATTAAACCTTTAATGCCTTGCCACCTTGCCTTGCTATTAATAATATTTGTTTCTTGCCATATGATGTTGGATAACCTAAAAGCAAATAAAGAGATAAAAAGACAGAGTAGAGAAAAAAAAAGGTAGTAACGTGAAAGGCAAGAAGGGAGAAAGAAAAAGAGAGAAGAAGAGAGAAGAAGAAAGAAGAAAGAAAATAAGAAAAAAAATTTTCTTGTTCTTTAAAAAAAAAATTATTTCTTGTTCTTTAAAAAAAAATTAGAGAGAAATTAGATTTCCTCTAGTTTTTAAAATTAAAAGGAGAATTTTGGTGATCATACATATTTGATTCTTTGAATAACAAATGAGTCTCATCAAAGACAACTCAAGCTTTTGGTCTTTCTGCTGGATTTGTATTTTGATGAACTCAATTTTAAAAGGTTTGTCCTAACATTTTATTTTTCCATTTTGTTCTAAAAATCATGGGATGATCTTGATAAATGGATATTATCTATAAAAGTTACAAAATATGATATGTAAAAGTTATGGATAAATATTCAAAGTTAACATATAAAGTGTGTTTGTATGCCGTGCAAAATATGTTTGCATGTTTTGGGCAAAGGAAAAATTTTTGAAATCTCTACTTTTGACTAAGACCTAGAGTTCTCCTCAATCCAAAAATCGTTTTTGTTTCCATCAATTGGTATCACAGCCTCCCATGATTTTTGGAGCAAAATGACTCTCTTTTGTTAGTAGATTCAGTTTGGTTATGAATGATTTTCTTGTTGTTGTTTTAGATTTGATCTATATGTTATGTTGCATGTTGATATTACATGACATATTTCCTCTATTTGTTTTGGAATTTTCCAAAGTGTAAAGGGTTATATTATTTTGATATTATGGCTTGTAATATTAATAGATCTATGGCTTATTTTTACCAAAATATTGAAGCCCTTGGCATCCCCATGTGGCTATATGTAACATTTTCCTTTGGAGTAAGAAGGCCCAAAATTTTGAGAAGCAACATGAAAAATTTTCCAAGATGGCGCTTAATTTGTATTTTCCATTTTAGAGTGAGAATTTTTCTAACAATTGCAATAGAATTGTAAAATGCATGATTAATTTCTTTTATTGCATATGATGTGATTATATGTGGTAAATGATTAAATAATGTGAGATTTAAATGTTAATTTTGGATTAAAAAAATATAAAAATATATATTAATTTAAATGAGATTTAAATTATATATAAATTTTTATATGATTAATTTTTTTTCAAGTTGTTAAAATATATATATATATATATAATAATAAATAATATATATAATAATTAAAACGAGATTTAAATTATATATATAAATTTTTATTTAGTTGATTTTTCCAAGTTGTTGCTACAAAAATTCAACCTTTACGTATAAAATCAATTTTTGGATAAGATTAGTATAAAAGTATATTCACAAAATATATATAGATATATTGACACTAAAATTGATTTAATTTAAATATTATATAATATAATTATATAATGAGCTCACATTTATTTATGAAAAATAAAATGCATATTAAAGAGGGCTAGTATCCATTTTATTCAATCTGATACCATATGTATATTTAAATATCCATAATCATCCGCGTATAGATATGATTACCATTTATGATCATATGAGATATGACATGAAAAAACTAATGTGCAAACATTAACCTTAAAATTGAATTATGTGATAATTCAAAGATAAATTTACTGCTTTATAGATGCCAGTAGATTTATAATCTGGTTAATATGCAAAGTGAGACCTTAAAATTAAGATACCTAAATATAATGAATCCAATAATAATGTAAGATATCTATATTAAGGTTCTTCATGAGTGCATTAATATGCATGTTGTTGTATATTAGTGATAAGTTCAAATAATATATTTGACTTGTAGAATGGATGAACATCTAGTGTTGCAAGAATGTCATTTTGTGAAATTGAGTGGAACTGGATTTACTCCATTTGTTCTACTGATCTCGTGGGTATGATTCATCTAATATGCTAGCTCGAGAATGTCATTTTGTGAACCTGAGGGTTAATGTATTAGGAGCCGGTTAACAAGGAAATAAATTGGATTTACTATTGTTATATTTGACAAAGAGTTGTCATCTCATTAATATGTTAATATTCCAAGAATGCCACGATGGAAAGTTGAAGAATATTAATTAGAATATTATTGAGACCTAATTTACCCATTAGAAGTTCACCCAAGTGGGACTTCTATTTCCTATGAGGGAAGTGTAGGATGTGCCAAATTAGTGGAAGAAACCATTATGATTGTGTGTCCAAATTATTTTGATTAATTGATTTGACCATTAATATATAATTAAACTGATACATTTTATTCCTTTTGCAATTAATTTTCTCTAATAATATGGCTACACCATCACCACTCCAATCGCTATTGGATCATAATAGGCTAACCAGGCCTAATTATATGAACTGGTTAAGGAACCTTAAGCTGGTGCTTCTCTAGCAGCGCTTATAGGATGCTGCTAGTAAGCCAAGACCTACAACGCCATTCGCTAATGCTAGTAAGGCTGAAAAATAATATTACACAGATTAGGTTGGTAAAAACACCAAAGCAAAGTGCTATATACTTACTTATATGGAAAATAAGTTACAAAAACAATATGAAAAGATAAAAGCTTATGATGATATTTTGGAACTAGTGAAGAAAAGTTATGGTGAGACTAGTAGGACTACCCGATTTAACTATTCCAATAAACTATTCCAAATGAAAATGAATGAAGGTCAAGATGTTGGTGAACACGTTGGTGAGATGATAAGGCTTATGCATTGCCTTGAATATCTCAATTTCTTTGTGGATGCAGAGCTTAAGATAGACTGTATTCTAGCATCACTTATACATTCTTATAGAAGTTTCATTTCTAATTTCCATTTGAACAAAATGGAATGCACTTTACAAGAGCTGCAGCAAAATTTGGTTTATCACCAAAATACTATGGTAAATCCCCAAAAGAAAGAGGCAAAAGTATTAGTGGCAACTTCTTCTTCTCGCCTTAAGAAAGAGGAAGAATAAAAAAACCACTATAGGAAAGAGTTCCACTCCCTTTTTTTTACATTCTAAAAAGCGAAAGGGAAAAGCAAAAGCTCCAGCTTCGGGTCAGCTTAAACCAAAAGCTGATAAAGAAACTTGCTTCCACTGTCATAAGGATGGTCATTAGAAGAGAAATTGCATAGTTTATCTAAATAGTTTAGAGAAGACTAAAGGCAAAGGGATTACAAATCCTTCATGTATTTCTCATCCTTTGAATTTAAATGTTGATTTAAATTATGATCGTTTTTTTAACTCATCATGTGCTTGGATCTTAGACATAAGAGCAATTGCTTATATTTGTTCCTTCGTACAGGATCTAAGGCATAGAAAGTTGCTATATGATAGGGAGATAAGACTCACTCTTGGTGACGAAGCAAAAGTTGCAACCGAGCAAGTGAGAGATATCTCTATTTTGTTAAACCATCATATAATTTTATTATCGAATATTTTGTATATTCCTAATGCCTATAAAAACATTATTTCTGTATCCGCATTAACAAACAACAATTATGAATTCTTGTTTTGCAAAGATGTGTTACATTTATTTTAATAATAATTTTATTAGCATTGAAACTAAATATCATGGCTTATATTATTTATATTGTAATAAGCTTAATAAGATAAATAACAAAGAGTTATTATTGAGCAACATAAATGACAATTCTAATCAAACCAAGTATGATGATTCAAGTATGACACAGGTATGACATTTAAGACTTGGTCATATTTCTAATGCAAGGATCCACAAGTTGGTAGATATGAGAATTCTAAGAGATTTAAATTTTCAGTCTAATGACTCTATTGGTGAGTCATGTCTACAAGAAAAAATGACTAGAGTTTCATTTGCTGGTCAAATGGTACGTGCTGATAATCTTCTTAAATTAATCCATACTGATGTTTGTGGACCATTTAAGGAAATGACCCGAGGAGGCTATCGTTTTTTTGTTACCTTTATAGACAATAAGTTTAGATATGGGTATTTGTATTTATTGAAATACAAATCTAAAGTTTTTAAAAAGTTCAAAGAATATAAGGTCAAAGTAGAAAATAAATTAGGAAAAAATATTAAAGCACTTCAATCATATCGAGGTGATGAATATTCAAATACTGAATTTAATGATTACCTCAAAGAAAATGAAATTTTCATACAGTTCACTCCACCTGGCACATCTCAATTAAATGGTGTGAGTGAAGTGAGAAATTGTACTTTGTTAGACATGGTACGTAGTATGATGAGTTATACTGACTTGTCTATCTCCTTTTGGGGATATGCTTTGGAAACAATGTTATACATTTTTAACATAATTCTTTCTAAATATGTGGATACCGCTCCATATGAGATATGTATTGGTAAAACTCATATATTATCTCATTTTAAGATATGAGGTTGTTCTGTCTATATTGAAAGGCAAAACACAGATAAGTTAAAGGAACGGTCCACTAAATGTCAATTGTTGGATATGCTGCTGCTAGAAATAATTTATGATATTATTTCTGTGTACTTGATAAATAAATTGTTATTGTGAGTAGATATGTCATTTTTCTTAAGAAGCAGTTTATCAAAGAAAGTAGCAAAGGTAGAAATATAGTTTTGGATAAAGAATCATCTAAAAAGCAAATCCAAGTGGCTAAATCAATGGAGATTGACAAGTCAATTGAGCCTAACATGATAAAGGATACCACGTCAGCTCCTAGGAGATCTAAAAGAGTTTTACGCCCTCCTAGATGGTATGAATTTACGGTTGAACGTGACCAATAGTTGTTCATATTTTGCAGTAATGATCAACCAGAAGACTCTATCACTTATGAGGAGACAATGTCTGACATTGATTCTCTTAAATGGCAAGAAGCAATGTCTGATATTGATAATATTATAGTAAATATAATACATATAACTTTAATTCTGTAATATACTGGTGGTCATAATATGATTTGTTATCTTTATCGGATCAAATATGTTTTGTTCGTCTGAATCGCCACATATAAATAAAACGCTGCAATAAGATGACGAAAAATAAAACATTGTAACATGATGATGAAAAACTAAATGCCCACAACATGACGAAATAATAACAAAAAATAAAATAAACAAAATAAAAACTTTAATATATGTGGAATAACTATTTATTTTCGATTTTAAAAGATGATGAATGAGTAGAAAAAGAAATAAACTTACAAAAGTTGTAAGAAAATGAGGCACACGTGAAAGAAGATATTGATAGAAAAAACATTTTTATTGAAAAAATAAAAAATTAAGTTTATATTACATTTTAATTGCATGGATCTAATTAAGATGTTCCAAAAATATCTCCAAAGGTCTTTTCTCTTTCTTCAAAAACATTTAAAAAAACTAATTGTAATTTGGTTTCTTGATTTCAGGATTGAAAAGTGAACATGGGAATATCAATAAATATGTGACACAGGAAACAAGAAGCAGGGGAACAGACTCCAAAGAGAAACAATTTGATAAGCCGACAATTCAGGATAAAATCAAAAGTACCCAACAAATAAGATAAGATTAAAAAGGGAATTATGTAACTTAAATCCATCTTTTATTCATTATATTGTATGTCATTTAATATTATTATTGTTAGTAAATTAACAAATTATCTACTAATATTATAGCAAGTAATTATCAATTGTAGCGATAAATTTTTTATAATTAAATTGTAATTAGGATATAAGTTTAGTGGATGAAATCAACCCACATTATCACCAAACTAAACTCTCATTTTCCTTTGATGGTGTCGACAGATAAGAGATTAATCGACTTGGAAGAATGAGAACCAATCAATATGAAATTTTTGTGACTAAAAATTAAGTTTTGGTGCTAAAAAAATTATATAAAAATGAAAAAGAAAATGGAAAAGTGAGAGACGGTTGTTGGGTAATTTTACACCAATGATATTAACTTGAAAGTTGGAACATAAAGTGAAACGACCTTTCTCTTCTTCTTTCTTTGTCTGTCTGTCCTGTTAAATTATAAATGATGTGAAGTCTGAGAAACAAGGCACATGATTAGCGATGGACCCAACCGCATAACTGTAACTGTTGAGATCCATGTCGGCAATTACGTGGCAGCAACAAGAGTCACATGCATTATATATTTCCTTTTTCACTCGGCACCATTCAATATTCTGGTGTGTATTATTGACTCATTTGAATTCGCATCTACTATATTTATACTCTGAAAATAATTATATTTAGAATTTAATTACAGTTAAAGATTTTTATACTTTTTCAAAAATGTATTTATTACATATCCAATTAAAAAAAAAATTCTAACAAATTTCGTCTCTATTATAAAATTTCTTTTCAAATTTTAAAATTGCTTTTATGATTAAAGAAAAGATATGTATCATTCCATCACATCCTTTTTTATTTTGTTTTGATTACTTGTTTAATTTTTTTTAAAAAAATTACTATTTATTTCATGTAATTTGATATAATATACTAGTATATTTCTGATATTTGAAAAAAATATATAATTTGCTCTATGTATTTTAACATAATATACTAATACCCCCTTAAAGTTTAAAAAAGAATATAATACACTATTTTAAAAGAATATTATGTTTTACTCATGAGAGCATTAGTTTAATAAATCAAACTTGCAAGAGATAATAATGTAATATGTCAAAACTTCATGAGATAAATAATATAATTTTTAAACCTTAAAAAATTCTTGTATATTATGTCAAACTATATAGAATAAATTGTATATTTCTCAAATCTCAGAAATGTACTAATATATTATGTCAAACTATAGTAGCAAATAGTAATTTTTACAATATTTTTTGGGGTACAACTTATTTTGTTTAATTTTGATTCTGATTGTAATGTAGGTGTGTATCTAATAATTCTTATGGTCTGGTCCCAATCCCCAGAACCTAATAGAGCATGCATGTGATGCCTAACGTTCATATATAGTTGAAATGGGCCAATGCTTGAGTTGTCTATGGCTTAGCTACGTACCTTTCGTCTTCTTACTCACGAGTTCATGAATCATCAACAAAATACTCATCTATTTGTTTCCATAAGTTCTCCTTATCACTCTTAGCTAGATAAAAGTTGTTGTAAATAATCTTATCATTTATCTACATGTATATATATTTAATTTGTAATTTTTTTTACTCATCTCGAACCTGAAATTATTTGTAAGGGGTTAAGTTTTTTATGTCACTAGACCACATGCCCTGCATTGTATTCTTTTTATACAACGAAAATCATTTTATCCCTCTTCATTATCTTCTACAAAATCTAATATATATTGTATAAAGTGACAGATTGGTATATAAATGAAATTTTTTGCATGATAATTTATTATTGGGTTAATCAATAATATTCATCTAAGAGATCTATACAGAATAAAACTGAAAATTTCATCTCAAGATCTAAAACATATATTTTAGAACACGATAAGTCATTTGATATAAAATAGGAATAAATGAACACGATTTGGCCAATTTCATCTGTGTAGAAACGATTTGGGAAAGTTTGCACCTAAGATTTTTTTCTCATTTCTTAACTCAAGAGTGATGGACATATATTTCTTATCCTCTATCCAACTTGATGTAGATGAGATATAATAATAAAAGAGAGACTTAATCAACTTAAATATAACAATCATAAGTTATCCCTTATACTTATATTTATTATTGAACTCACGATTAATTTATTCACACTAAATTAATTAATAAAATTTTACTTAAATAAAAAATGGATTAGATTCTTAAAATTTTTTATTTTATAATATATCTTTATTTTTCAATTAATATAAAGCTCACAATTAGATATAAAGTATTCATTTATTTTTCAATTAAATATAACAATCATAAGTTATCCATTATACTTATATTTATTATTGAACTCACGATTAATTTATTTACACTAAATTAATTAATAAAATTTTACCTAAATAAAAAAATGGATTAAATTCTTAAAATCTTTTATTTTATAATATATCTTTATTTTTTAATTAATATAAAGCTCACAATTGGATATAAAGTATCTAACAATTTATATTGAAAATTAAAGGAATAGAATAAGACTTTATAATTATAGTGAACGTGAACTAAATTTATATTGATTTAAATCATTTCGAACTAAATATCTAACTAATTTATAGTTATTAAGTCTAATAGTTTTTTTTTTTTTTGGGTGGTATTATAGTTCGATAAATTGAGGAAATTGGGTGAAGACCGCAGAAATCAAATGATAGAAAATTGATGGAACATGATTGAACAAGTAATTGCTGACGGTGGAAAAGCACTAAAAGTGGTTATGTTAATTAACCAGAAATCAAGAATTAGTACCTCAATTAAGTGGGTAATTGACCGATGAAGGCGGTCAAAAGCGAGTGGTAGAATTAGCTTAGCAGGTCAGTATCAGAAAATTAGACCAATGACGTGATTAGAATTGAGAAGATTAATTAATAATTAAGCATCATTTCAATCATTAAATAGGACCCTATAAAGATTCATATCTCCTTTTCATTTTTATTATATAAAGCTATCCAATGGCCGCGTGGCAATTTTCAGGTCAGACAGACAGGGTTCCCCCATCCCACCCTGCTCAATATTCATGTGGATTGCTGGATTCTTGTTTAAATCTTAACAAGTTTTCATGTTTCCAGATATTTTCATGCTTTTTTTTTCCCCCGAAACCATATGTTATTGAAATTATATTATATTTTTTTATCAGCAGTAAAATGCTTTTTCAGAAATTTTAAAATAACTGAAAATTCAGAGTTTGGAAACTTTTTATTAACCTTGGCAATCATCTACACTTTCTGTTTTTTATTAATATATTCTTTTTAATTTTGACTATCATGAATTGAATTTAGGCAGAGCTGGCATAGCATACAAACCCACCTGATGTTTGTCAGAGATGACATTTCTGCTCCTTTGGAAACCCAAAATTCCGAGTCTCCTGAAGATAAGAGAACCTGGAAAAATAATAATTTAAAAATAAACGAAACCAGATCAACAATGTTCTTTTGTTGATTTTATGAGTAGAAATAGTTTAAATATTAATATAATTATATATAATTTTATCATCGTGATTTTTTTTATAATATATTATAATTATATATCATGTATTTTATTAATTAATTTAAAATTTATAATGAACATCAAATAATAAAAATATATTTTATTCATTAAAATGAATTTGAACATTTAATGCCCACAAAATAAAATTTAATTATATAATATATAAATAAACAACATATAATAAGTATTTTAATAATTAAAAATAAAAATTTAAAATATATGTAAAAATATCGTCGGAATATGAGAGGTTTTTGGCTATTCATATTATTTTCGATTTTCCATGTTTTTCGATTTTCTAATAATTGTAAAGTTTTTAATATTTCAGGGCTAACAATTGATTTGACGACGGCATACATTAATGGAGTGCTAATCAAATCAAGGACAGAAGCCATGTCATGTGTTTGAGTTTATCAGTCCAGTTCATGACATCTATCTACCGTTAATTTCACTTATAATCATTAAAATTTATTCTTCTTATAACAAAATTTTATTTTCATTCCAAAAAAAACTATTAAATTTAATTTCGTTTTATTAAAATTAGTTCAAGTCAATTTTTGATGATACATCAGCTATTATATCAGATTTTTAATAATACATTAACTGTCATATTATATTTCAGTAACATTATTTGTCACATTAGATTTCCAATTATTTATATCTAAAACTTGACTAGAAATGACTTTAATAATATGAAAATAAAGTTCAGTGATTTTTTTAACAAAAAAAATATTTTTTTACTTAAATTTTTTAATTTTATTGTAATAAAAATAAAATTCATTGATCATAAATGAAAGTAATATGATGTATTGATATATTGATTATTGAGCAACAAATTAACTCAATCCTATTTTTTAATATTGAATCATAAATTTACATATATTTATATATTTACTAGTTTTTCATTAATGTGTCTTGCACGTGATTGTTAAATATTGAATTTGTTATTAATATTACTTTGTAATATTTATGTATATTCAACGTAAGTAATTTACGATCATTTTACCTATCTTTCCAAATTACTGATTTATTTATTATTATGAGTCATATATAAAATAGAGGAAGTAAATACACAATCTTATTTGCTTATCATGTAATTAAGTCGCATTTAATTTAAATACTAATAGTTGTTAACTATATTGATTCTTATATTTTATATAAAAATAAATTATATTGTACTATATACATAAATTTTAAAAACTGAACTCGTTAGATATATAATTAAAATCAATTAATTATTAAATTATATAAAAATTATTAAGAAATTATAATTTTTCAAATAACTTATAAAAGTTATATTCATTATTTTGAATTTCATATTATACATTCGTGCATAATTGTAATTTAATTTGTACTTATTATTATATAAATTCAATATGTCAATAAAATCTATTTTCCACACTTTCTATTAGTGAAATAATTAATAAAATGCTATATATAAAACATTTAATTAATTAAAATTTAGAATAATACTTATTTCATTAAGCGACTCAATTGAACATAACCTACACAATAGGAGTAATCATCTCATTTCACACCCCATAAAAGTTTTAAACTCCTACTAATATTAATATATACTAAGAAAACTTGAATTCAATGCCTCCTACGAATTTCACAAAAAAATCATGATTAACATTAATGAATTATTTCACACTTTACTAATATTTTTTCATTAAATTATTTTTTCTTTCTTCTTAATGTTAATAATTTTTTTATATATAAAATAAACTTTTAATTAATGAATTATTAATACTATTCACTAATAAATTAATTCATTAAATGATAAAATTAATCTAATTAACTAATATAATAAGGTTATTTTTTGTTGTTGATAAAATTGCATGTTTTCCTAGTTCCACTTATATATATATATTTGAGTCGGATCAAATCAGTGTATCAA
This sequence comes from Balakata baccata, assembly GCA_949630135.1. Classification (NCBI taxonomy): domain Eukaryota; kingdom Viridiplantae; phylum Streptophyta; class Magnoliopsida; order Malpighiales; family Euphorbiaceae; genus Balakata; species Balakata baccata. Next base: position 12,585 of record CATIWF010243246.1, on the reverse strand, counting down.
TATCGATTCGATATGAGATCTCTTATTGAATTGCTCATTTAATGAGCATTCTCAATATTATGCTTTGAAGAGCACTCGAATTTCTATGCTCTTTAGCACGAGATTTTGAGTCTTGCGTGTCTATTATTTCACCACCAAGGATAAGGGTTAATAAAATCATTTATTTTGACTTTTTGACCACATATTATAGAGGGATATCGAAAGATATGAAAGACCTTTCTCTAAGCCATATATACAATTTTTATCGAATACGGCTTTTTATAAAATTCTATATATATATATATATATATGAGATCTAATATAGCCCTTAATTCAAGCCTATACCTTTTTGAATACAATCGTAGTATGTTATGCCAATAATCGCTCCCTTTAAGTCTTTTTCCTATTGGCTTTTCTTTGGCAAGCTGCTGCCAAATTAATGAATTCTGCTGATAACTACTCCATGAAAACATCAAATTAAACAAGAATCCAATGTGAACCGGGATAATGAAGCACATTCACGTTATGTCTTTCTACTTATAAAATTTAAGTGCTCTTTATAATAGGGTTATTTTCATCTATATTTACTGAAATTTATTTTTATTGCAGTAAAATTACAAATTTTTTTTCGTTTTAAAAAAGTTAATCAACTATATTTTTATTTCAATAGTCACTTCTGTCCAATTTTTATCTGACATAACAACTGATGTGTTACCGGAAATTTGATGTGACAGCTGATGTATCACCGAAAATTGATCTGAAGTAACTTTAATGAAACGAAAATATAATTCAGTGATTTTTTTGGAACAAAAAAAAGTTTTGTAATTTTATTACAATAAAAGCAAAATTTAGTGATTAAAAATGAAATTAACCTCGATCCTTATAATAATTTGATTAACTTTCCTCTCTTGAATTAGCTTTTTAGAATGAATTAGATTAATTAAAAATTCATTTATTCAATATATGGTATTAAAATTGCTAGTCTTGCGATATCGAGCTAACAGCAAATATCAAGTCCATCTACAAACTTTACACTTCTTCAGATTTTCACTCCACTGATTTTAAGTCGATATAAATGCTTTTTAATATATGTAGTGATTTGAAAACTTTTCTTCCCTTAAACTAGCTTAAGGCCATTTATTCAATATTACTGTCATTTTTAGTTATTACTAATATTGTCAAAAAGCTAGCTAGTAGTATAATATTCCATTCAATTAGATTATTTATACATCGAGGACACTTTGCCAGAGAGGACGAAAAGTGCCCTAATAAATATAAAAATTCATGTATTAAGTGTTAGAAAGTCTCCATTAGAATAAATTTTTAGGTAGACTATAACTATCATATCATTCATAAACTAATCTAATTATTTATTGATATGTATTTAATTATTTTATTTTCATTGGTTGAAGTAAATACAATAAATATTCATATCATTTAATGATTAAATTAGTTTATAGATGACATAATAGACATAGTTTACTTAATAATTTCTCATTCATCAGAGCTGGTCCCAAGGCCACCATGCCTAATTGGTTAGCCTCATAATTAAATTAAAATTTTCTTTTTAACTTGTAATTAATTATTAAAAATGCTGAAATTCATAGTAATTAATTAATCACCTTCTATAAGACATGCACGAGATTAATTACATTTATGATTACTGAACTTTGCATTACTTGCATCTAAAATCCAATTTTTTGTTTTGTAATACTAAAATTACTGAACTTCATAAATTGTTATAAAAAAATTATTGCTAACTAATTTTGACAAGATGTCAACCGAAAAATTCATTTTTTGTAAGTTTATTGGGTTATAATGGCATCATAAATTTACCATTAGTTACTTTTGGTCATATTTCTTAACGAATTGTAAAAAAATTATCGCCGATAATGGTATTATAGTACCACCATTAGTTATCTTCATCCACATTTTTTTACAACTCGTTAAGAAATGTAGCAAAAAATAATTAGCGGTGGAGTTGTGATACTATTATAATCCAACAAACTTATGAGAAATGAGATTTCCTGCTGATAAGTCATTAAAATTGATCAACAATAACTTTTCTGTAATAATTTATAAAGTTCAGTAATTTTAGTATTACAAAATAAAAAATTGTAATTTAAATATAAATAATACAAAATTTAGAAATATGGATATAATTAATCCAACATGCACGATATCCTCATTAAATAACTTTAACTTTATAGATTTATATATTTGATTAATTAAGTTAATTAGCGTTGTGTGGTTGAAAAGAGTGATAATGAAATGATTTCGACAACATGATCCATCCACCATATTACTGTTGAAGAGAAATGTCGACGAAAAGTATCAGTCGGCAATTCCCCAATATAATTTCTAAAAAATATATCCAAATTGATCAGCTTTCTTATATTTATTGGAGTTAATTTCATATATAATTATTGAAGTTTATTTTTATTATAGTAAAATTATAAAAAAAATTCGTACCAAAAAAATAACTAAATTATGTTTTAATTTTATTAAGTTATTTCTGGTTATTTTTCAAATATGGATAATTAAAACGTTAACATAACAGCTGAGACGACACCAAAAATCTAGCTATGTAGTTAATATATTACCAAAAATTTAATATGTTAACAGACGTATTATCGAAAATTAGTAAAAAATAATAATTTTAATGAATAAAAATAGGTTCTACAATTTTTTTAGAAAAAAAAATTATAATTTTACTTGAATAAGACAAAATTTACTCCTCCATCTCACAAATTTCAACTTTCTTACGGCTCATAATTATCTCTCCAACAAGTGTTTCATCACCCACCAAGTTCCATTTTCCATAGCTTCTGGAGAAAAGTGGAAGCATCATCATGCCATTTCTTCCTTTAAAATTTTCCATCGATTACGGCGAAAAATGCAAGCATCACACCGAGCTACACATGCTAATTTTTAGCCACATGAATTTGTCAAAAAAAAAAAAATCGAATCAAAATATATTGAAAGAGAATCTGTATTAGGAGTTTAAGAGATACAAAAAAAGATTTGTAATTTATTATATTGCAATTAATTTTATATTGACTTAAATTAATTAAAAAAAATGATGAATCCATAATTATGGATTCGAATTGTTTAGATTCATATAATTTTAATTGGAAATTTTATAAAAATACCAAAAAACGAATACATTTTTATATTTTTACCAGCATTCAAAGTTTTTTCAATTTTACCAAAAATAATTTTCTAGAATTATAACAGTACCTAAATTTCAAAATTATCACAAAATATGTTCAAACAATATATATTTGATATACTTTAGGCATATTTTGGTTCAATTTTCACTGATAAAAAACAAAAACAAAACAAGAAGAATTGATTATTAAAGAATAATAAAAAGAAGAAGAATAGAATTCAATCAAAATTTAAAAAATCACAAATTCTCAAATAAACAATTTGGTATACCTTTCGAAATATCTTGGGAATATCTTGGATATATCTTGATGATATTTTGGGTATAACTTGAGAATTGTCAAAGAAATCCCTAAGAGGAATTTTTTGGGAATACTTTGAGTATATACCATTGGAAATTTCATTGAAATACCTTGAGTATACTTGAGAATTCCTTAAAAATATTTTCGGTATATTTTTAAAAATTTTATAAAAATATTTTAGTAAATTTTATATATACTTTAAAGATATGTTAGTAATTTTCTGAAAAAAAAAAAAAGATAAATATTTACAACAATTAAAATATAAATTACGTTTTCTATGGGAGCCATTGGTCCAGCCACACATCATTATTCAACAAAAGAAAAAGATTAAGCTGCAAATGTTGACTTTTAAAAGAAAAAAATTAAAGCAAACCAGAGAGGAATAGAAGACGATGGAAGCTTTTAGAAGTCGATGGTGGTAGATTTTAGTTAGGAAACTACAATGATAGAGGAGACGACGGGAATGAGCCGAGCTTGAGAAAGTCAAACTTCTTAGTGCGATTACCGATGATTTCATTCTGCATTATAAGCTGGAGAATCTTGAGTTGGAGCCATGGAATCCAAAGCAGACCCAAACTTCTTAAATTTCTTCTTTAGGAGAAGAATGGGGAAGAAAAAATGGGAAAAATGAAAAGAAATAGAAGTGTAAGTAATCTTGAAAAAAAAAAAAAAAGTTAAATTTTGGCACTTTATGCAAAATTCTCATTTTAATTTAATAGAGCCCGTAGACTTTGTGGGTAAAATCTAAGACATAAAGAATGGAAATGTAATCTTAACAATAAACTGAGTTCTATTGAAAAGAATATTCAGCAACTTGACTTTATTAATAATTCTCGTACTCTCTCTCACTCTGAGTTTCGTCGATTAGCCAACTTACGTTTGGAGCATGCTAACATTTCTAAGCATCTTGAGTATATCTGGCGGCAAAAGTCTCATATCTCTTGGTATAAGTTAAGAGATAGGAATACTAAATTCTTCCACATTAGTATTTCCAACCGGTTTTACCGTAATTCTATTATTAAAATCACTTATGGTTAGAATATTCTACAAGATCAAGATACAATTACTTCTGCTTTTTACAATCACTTTTCTAAAAGGTTCAATAGAGATCTTATTTTCTCAGCCACTATTAATGATCTGGGCCTTAGATGCCTCTTTTACTCTCAGACAGAAGATCTTGAAAAACTTTTCTCCTTTCAGGAAGTTAAATTGGCAGTATGGTCTTGTGGGTCTTCCAAAGCTCCGGTTCCTGACGATTTCAACTTTTATTTTTACAAGAGAGCCTGGCATTTAAACAAGGATGATATCTGGCATCTTATTAATAATTTTTGCGCCACAAGTGTGCTATCTAACGCCATCACATGCTCTTTTATAACTCTAATTCCAAAAAAAAAAGTCATTGTAAGTTGGAAGATTATCGACCCATCTCTCTTATTCATGGGTTGTACAAATTTGTCGTTAAGCTACTTGCTAATCGATTAAAGATGGTTATAGACTTATTAATTAGTTCAACCCAATCAGCTTTCATAGCTGGGAGGCAAATAATGGATAGTTTTTTGGTAGCTAATGAAATTATTGATTCTTGTAAGAAATACAATACTAGTTGTGCAATGTTTAAAATTGACTTCAAAAAGGCTTTTGACATGGTGAAGTGGAATTATCTCTTGTGGGTTTTGAGATGTATGAGATTCGGTGTACAATAGAGCAATTGGATTTTGGAATGCTTATCTAATTCAAGATCTTCCATCTTGATTAATGACACTCCATCTAGAGCATTCAAAATCTTTAATGGTGTCAATCAAGGGTGTCCTCTTTCTCCCTTCCTTTTTATTATTGTTTGGAGCCCCTTTCTTGTCTTATATCTAAGATGAGCCAATTGGGTCTATTCTCTGGATTTCAGTTGTCGAATAATGGGCCAGTTATTACACATTTGCAATTCGTGGATGATATGCTCATTTTCTCAAATGATTCAGTTATTGAATTTGTTAACCTTACTTGTATGTTACGCGGTTTTTCTTTATCTTTTGGGTTGTGGATTAATTTTTATAAGAGCTCTTTGGTTGGGATCAATTCTAAAGCAGATAATATGAAGGCTATTGCGGTTGCTGTTTTTTGCAAAATAACTGATTTGCCTTTGCATTAGTTGGGCTTGTCTCTTGGCGCTTCTCTAACATGTATTTCTACATAGAGACCCATCATCTCTAAAATTCAGAAAAGACTAGCATTCTAGAAGGGTAAACTTCTATCTCAAGTTGGGAGATTATGTCTCATTAAATCTTGCATCACATCGCTACCCTTGTACTACCTCTCTATCTTTAAAATGCCTATCACGGTTGCTGATATCATTAATAAACGCATTTGCTCCTTTTTCTGGAGTGGTGGGGTTACTTCTTCTAAATTGCACTATGTTCGTTGGGAATATCTCATCACACTAAAATCTTGTTGAGGTCTTAGAGTTTGCGATATCCTTGTACATAATAGTGCGCTTCTTTTTAAATAGTTATGGAAACTTCATCTAGTTTCTCAGAAGCTTTAGAATGCCGTCATCTGACATCAATATAACATCAACCAAGTGGATTTTATTGCTTCAAGAGTTTGCTATTCTTCAGTGTGGAGGAGCATAACTACTACTATGTTATCACACGAGGAGCTTTCTAAGTTTATTATTAAAAATCTGGGCTTCTTGGTTGGAAATAGTAATTCTATCTTATTTTGGCATGTTCTTTGGGTTGGAAATCAATCTCTAATTGTCCAATTTCTTGATCTCTTTCAACTTTCAGCTAATCAATATTCCTTTATTAATGAGATAGGTGTTTGGTATGGTGATTGTTGGTATTGGAATCTGTTGTGGACTCGGTGTCTTAGCCAAGAGGAACTCTGTCGAGTAGGTATGCTTTTAAATATTATTTTCCAGATCGGCATTTCAAAGACATATAAGGATTGTGTTTTTTTGGTGACAAAATAAAGAAGGAACTTATACTGTTAGTTCTCTTTATCGTTCTTTTATGGAATACAAATATGTAGCAACACATTTTTTACCCAAGCCATGGCTGAACATATTCCCAGCTAAGGTTGAGTTATTTGTTTGGTTTACTTTTAATAACAAACTTCCAACTAAAGATCTCTTGTTCAGCGTGGGATTGTGCCCGATTTCTTTGAATTACTGCTCTAATTGCCTTGCTTTTGGAGAAACAATTAGACATGTTCTACTTCATTGCAAAATGGCATGGAAGGTTTGGGCTTTCTTTGGTAAATGGTGGGAAATAACAATGGTGATCCTTTCTTCTATGGAATTATTTTATCAGATATGGGACAATTGTGCTCATGGAAAATATTAGAAAGATTTTTGGAGAACCCTCTTCAACTCCATAGCTTGGTCTCTCTGGTTAAGTAGGAATGACTTATGTTTTAACAATAAGCGTACATATATGTATTCTTTGGTCAACCTTATTTTTCAAAGGGCTTGGTTTTGGTTTTCTTTTCTCACTCATCTTTTTCTTATAGCGTTCACAGCCTAATGATGTCACCATATACTATTTTTTCTTATCTAATAGGAGGACTCACAGAAGTTTTGCATAGCTACTCTGGAGCTTGAAGCAATGAGTTATCTTGCTATGCCGTGTTGCTTAGTTTTAGAGAAGAGTTTTTTCATCACCTTAATATTTGATTGAGATGGTTTTTCTCATCTATTTTAAGAAAATCTTAAAAAAAAAAGGATTGAGTGAACTTGTAATTAAAGAAAGAAGACAAAGTCAGAAAATACACTCGACGGAGAATGTAGAAAATAATCTTACATCAAAAGTTCAAGTGATAGTGAGGAAGGACTTATTATTGATTTAATTATTAAGTTCAACTATTTAGACTCATTTTGTAATAAAATATAATAAAATTCGAATTGATCAATGTAATTTCAATTCAAATATAAAAATCATTGAATTGGCCTTTTTAAAAGCTAAGTTTTTATTATTTTTTTTTTAAGGCAAAGTTGACCTAATAATCGGATTTGAGACTTAAAATTGATCAAAAACGGCAATTTAAAAAATAATTTGAATATAAATAATCTAATCAGAACCCAGTCAATCCAATCCATTACGAAGTCTAATAGTGAACTTTGTAATTAATTAATAATTACAATTCACACAATCTAATCAACTACACTTTGTAATTAATCAACTAAAGTTATATATAGATTTTACTTCGTTCTACTTAATTTTCTCTTTTTTTGTTGTTGTAAAAAATCACAGTTATTCTTAATTGGATAACTAGAGTACAAACTGAGACTAATAATACTTCAAAGATGACAAAATACTCACTCATGAATTTTAAGGTGGACACATATATCCCAAAATTTGAATTCGAAATCTTCAGTTAAATTAGAAAATATCAACGTCATCTCATTCATATTTTTATAGATAATTTTCTCTTTGTTTATGTTATGTTTGGATTTTTTTTTTTATCTAACTTATGTTTATAAATAGATTTATAAATCAATTTAATCCTAACATGCGTGTAATGTAGAGAAAATAATAACCAATTTAAAAAATGATAGATTGCGATTTCTTCTTTTTCTATCTTTCTAAATTTTTGGATCATTCTTGTGCTTCTTAAATTCATTGTAACTTCCCTTTTAGTTTTTTTTTTCCCTCGAGAAACAAACAACTTCTTTACAAGAAAATCTACGTTCATCACTAATATACAATTCTGAAGATTTTCATTTTAGCTTTTACATTCTTCGTCCTCATGAAACTTCATTGATTATCTTACTAATGGTATCCGTATGCTCTTTGGATATAATTACTATTTGTTGTTTCGTTCCATAAAAATAAACTAATCGTGATAAAAATGGAAGGTTTTAAATTCAATACTTCTCCACCATCTGAAAAAAAATATATATATTTTTTTATTTATTAATAAATATATGAACAGGGTTTAAATAAATATAAGTATATTAGATGATTTTGAGGGAAAAGAGCATCCCCAATAGTATTTTTCATTTTAAAGAGCATTTTTAGTGTCTTTCAATATAGAGAGAATATTTTTACTAGTCTAATAAACTCATCATATTTTTACTCTTTATTTTATTTTATCTTATATCCAAAACGAGAAGTCTGCAATTGCAAATGGTAAGAAAAGTTATGCAATTTGATGCGTTGCTGCCCAATCCTTCTGCAATTGCTGTTAACAAGGGGGGCTTTATATGCATTAAAATTAATGAGGAGTTTTATCAACAAAGATTGATGGCATGTCAATATGCCTTAATTGGTCGATTAATTCTCATGAAGGGAGAACATGCACGAATGATAAATTCATGAAGACTTGAAATGGAAACTTACGTTAGTTTGGGGAATGAAGGCATCATGGAGATTGATCTCGTTGGGTAAGGGTTATTATCAATTGATGTTTGACAATGAGGAAGATAAATCCATGGTTTGGGGTAGAGGAACATTGACTTTGAAGCCGAGTACGTTTAGATTGCAGCATTAGGTGCCAGATTTTGACCTCTATGAGCAACGATCAACAAATGCGTAAGTACGGGTTCGATTATACAAACTTCCATGGGAGTATTAGCACAGACAGATTCTTGTGGATATTGCAAAAGGCATTGGGGTTCCCCTGCGAATTGACCACGCTACAGCATATGGGGAAGTAGGCCATTATGCTCGTATTTTGGGGGATGTAGACTTATCTACTAAGCTGCTGGAGACCTTGTTATTAGAACGAATGGGGAAGAGTTTTTTCATAGATTTTATCTACGAGAACTTACCACAATTTTGTATTACTTGTTCCAATATTGGTCACTTATCTTCAAATTGCAGATACAACCAGCATAAACCGGTAGTGAAGGAGAAATTTACTATTCCCAATGAAGCTAAAGAAAAAACAAACAAAGAGTGGAGACCTAAATTGGTGCCCGATGTTCTTGTTGCCAACGCTTTTGGGAATTTACGAACAGATCTTAGGCAATTGATGGCTACAAAAAATATTCAAACATGTGTTGGAGGAGATGAGAAAGTCCAGATTGGTAATAATATCAAAGAAGGAGAAATTCACGACGTTGAAAAAGAACAACAAGGAAAGAATAATGACAACCAAAATGATAGTTCTACAGAGCATATGGACAATTATACTAATACAGGAAATTAGAACAATTCTCATCAACGAGAATTAGAGATTAATCCAGTTATTCATAATAATCAAGGTGATATAACAACTTTACAACAGTTGGCAAACAAGGCTGTTGCTAGTGTAGCATAACATCCACAAGTAAATGATAAAGGCAAAAAGTCTTGGGCTGATATGGCAGAGAATGATAATGGGGAATGTTACAAGAAGGAAGAGCCCTACAAAATAGTAGAAACGGACAAAAGTCACTCTTTCAAGAAGAGTAACAAGGAAACCTTCAAAGTTGAATCTATGAAGATACTTTATTGGAATTGTCGTGGCATTGGCAATCCTAAAACTCAAAAGAGTTTTGTTTTCTTATTACCAGCATTACAATCCAATTGTTGTTTGTTTAACAGAACCTATGGTTGATCTTAGCTTTATATCTTCTAGTTATTGGGTGGCTTTGAGGCTTAATTTAGTGGCACAGAATAATCGGCTTCTACCTACTATTTGGGTTTTCACAAAAGAGGACATTAGTACTCCTTCGTGATAGCATATACATGAACATGTCTCTATGAGATTTCATTTGTTTAACAAGCAGCATAGTTTTTCGTTTATCTATGGGAGTGTCTGGTCTAATAGGTGTAACTTGCTATGGAATGATTTATCTAACTTGAAGACATCTATTTCAGGGCCATGGATAGCAGTTGGTGATTTTAATGTAGTGCTTGGGGCACATGAAAAAACTGGAAGGGCACTTACTCACCAACCATGCCGTGATTTTAGATTGTTTTTAGAACAATGTTATTTTGTTAATATCCCCTTGAAGGGTCCCACTTCACTTGGAGCAATAGAAAATGGGGATCGAATAGAGTTGAATGTATCTTAGATAGAGCGGTAGCTAATGAGGATTTTCCCCTTGAAGGAGTCACACTTCACTTGGAGCAATAGAAGATAGGGATCGAATAGAGTTGAAAGTATCTTAGATAGAGCGGTAGCTAATGAGGATTTTTTCACATCTTAGAAATCTATCTCATGTGTAGCTCTTGTGAGGTATCACTCAGGCCACTCGCCATTGCTGATTAGTTTTACAGATGATAATTTAAATTAGATTCCTCCATTTTGATTTCAATCCATGTGGCTTACTGACTCCTTTTTGCATAATTTAATTGCAACTAATTGGCCTAATTACAATTTCAGAGGTTCACCGATGCAGTATTTACAACTCAAGCTCAAACATCTTAGAGTTGTGCTTTGCTAGTGGAACAAGCACATTTTTGGTAATGTTCATAACAATATTGCATTTGCTCATAAAGAATTATGTGCCATATAAAATCAAATTGCAACTGAAGGTATTAGTGAATTATTGCATGCAAAGGAAATGGAAATTAATTCGAAGCTTGAATCGCATCTTCTCCAGCAAGAAATTTTCTATCGAGAGCAAGGACGAGCAAGATGGCTACAAGCTGGTGATAGGAACACAAGTTTTTTCCATCGCCTTAATTGCCGCTGGAAGCCATTACAGCGCATTTCAGTGATGAAAATAGGAGACTTAATTTCTAATGATATAGATTATATTGCTCAGCATATTACAGAATGCTATAAAAATTTATTTCAAACGGATCATTCTATTCACTTGAACTTAGCTTTCATTTCTGACATTATATTGAATCTTGTTGAGGATGCAAATAATGATGAACTTACACGTTGTCCCACTAATGAAGAAATTAAAGATGTGGTTTTCCATGTGAATCATTAGAGTGCTCCTGGGGCAGATGGGTTCACAGGCATTTTTTATCGTTCATTTTGGGATATTGTGGGGCTAGATGTGTGTAATTATGTTCGATCTTTTTTTATCACAGGTTCTATTTCGACAGGCTGCAATTCTAGTGTGATGGTTTTAATACCTAAGGTGATGAAGGCGATTTCAGTGGAGTAATACAGGCTAATTAATATGAGCAACTTCAGTTTTAATATAGTGACTAAAATTTTGGCTGATCGACTTTCTATTATTGTTTCTAAAATAATATGTCCTGGTCAATATGGCTTCATGAAACGTAGATGCATTTCCCACTGTATTGCAGTGGCTTTGGAAGGAGTTAATGTTTTAAATAAAAAATGCTGCGGGGTAATATGGCTTTAAAAATTGATATCCGAATGGCTTTTGATACACTTGATTGGAATTTCATCTTAGATGTTTTGGAGGCCTTCGGTCTTTCTCTCCATTTTTGAAATTGGGTTTTGGAAATCTTTTCATCAGCCAGACTTTCTATTTTTATAAATGGAGAGGTACAAGGTTATTTTTCTTGCTTAAGAGCTGTAAAATTGGGGGATCCTTTATCGCCTATATTATTTTTCTTAGTAGAGGATGTTTTAAGCAAATGGCTAACCAAGCTTGTAGGGATGGGAACCTTGGAAGTAATAGGGTATTCAAGAGGATACTATTTTCCTACACATATTTTGTTTGCAGATGCATTGATTTTTGCAAAAGCTACCCAGTAAAATATTAAATTGATCTCACAAGTCTTCAACACTTATGAAGCATTGTCAGGACAACAAGTAAATTGAGCAAAATCAAGCATTTATTTTGGCAGGGTTATTACTCCGAGACGAGCAAGGAGAATATAGGAACTTGTTGGGATTAAGATTAGCACCCTTCCTTTTTCTTATCTTGGTGTACCTTTATTCTCAGGAGCTCCAAAACAAAAATGGTTCAGGCTAATAGTAGATAAGATTATGAATAAAATTGTGACATGAAAAGGGAAAAGTTTGTCGATGGTTGGAAGGTTAACTTTAATTACCTCGGTTATTATAGTTCATTCATTCCTTTACGATTTATAAGTGGCCTAAGGAAGCAGATGGAACGTGCTATTCGCAACTTTTTATGGACAGGCAGTGTAGATCGAAGAAAAACAATTACGATGCCATGGAAAATTTATTGTCTACTAAAGAATTATGGTGGTTTGGGTTTAAAGAAACTTCAAGATTTAAATTATGCTATGCTTCCAAAGCTATCGTTGTGCCTTATTTC
>CATIWF010243057.1:0-13331 GCA_949630135.1 Balakata baccata | reverse complement strand
GACAAGCGGGTTTGGAGTAGTAAAGCCATTATCATTGGAACTAATCCTCTCATGCACCGCAATTATGTATTTGACCATTGAAAATTTTAATTCCCCAATAAAGAGGGGAAAAGTTCTTAATCAATTAAAGAAAAGAAAATGGGATTTGATGAACTAATCTCCCTAATTGAAAAGGCAAATAACTTTATAAACCTTACTAATAATCCAAGATTACAACAAGACTTTCTTCATTTACTTGTTACAATTTCAAGTTTAAATATTGTCATTTGGGTCACCAAAAGTGGTATTATTATTATACGTTTGTAATTTGTTTAAACTCCTTTGCGAATGGGGAACTTCTTCTTCCCCGTGATTTCAAATAATATAATTTAATTATATATTTCAATTTAAATTATATATATAGTCATGGTTTTTTTCGGTTTGTCATGCATCTCAAACCCGAGACCAAGAAGGAGCTTGGGCCATTGCCCTCCGGCTCATATAGTTATGGTTTTATTTATACTATTTTGCAACCATTTCTTAATTAAATTTATAATAATTATGAGCAAATTGTTATGATAATTAACAATAGAACCCTAGTGATTGAAAAATTATATATATATATATATACATACACACACGCACGTTCTTGAACACTATACACCAACGAATAAAATGACAAAAAGTCTATACAAATTATATCCTGGATTCTAGTTTACGGAGTATTATGGACCAATGATTCAGTATACGTGTGAAAAGCAGTAATAATTTTGTAAGTAAAATAAATTTATATAACTATTAAATATACAGTGACAATTTTGTAAATTTGTAAATATTTGTTATCTGTTTATTGAAAAATGTTCATTAATTTATTTAGAAAAGTTCATTAAAAATAAAGTAAATGTTATTTAGTTTATTACTACTAGTTCATTAAAAAACAATTAAAGAAAATAATATAATATTCATTAAATTGAATACACAATACATCTTTCTAAAAAGAATTCAATAAATTCATATCTACATATCAAAACAAAAAAAATATAATATCCAATAAATTAAATAAACAAAGAAATGAAACGAACTTTTAGTGATAAACTAATGAACCTTTATTAATAAATTAATGAATATTTAGTTTATTTCTAATAGATCAACATTTTTATAATAAATGAATGTCTTAATAAAATAATGAACATTTACTTTATTGCTAATGAATTTATAATTTATAATAAATGTAGTATAAATGAACCTACACTTTAAAAGCTATAATTTACTGAACATTTATAGCTTACAAGAAATGAATATATAATTTACAAAAAATAAATATTTATTAATAAATTAATAAACATTTACTTTATTTATAATGAACCTACAGTTTTATAACAAATGAATATTTCTCAAAAAATTAATAAATATACCTACGATGGATGATGAATATTTACAAAATTGTTACATGTATTTGATAATCGTGTAAATTTATTTTATTTATAAAATTGTCAATACATGTATGAAAAATCCTTAATTCACAATATTACATGGACTAGGATCTATACTATAATAATCCACATTTTTCATTGCCAAAGTGATATCAAAACAAACCCACCTCACTCGAAATGGTTAAGAAAGTGTTTGGTTCAGCTTTTTGAATTAGCTGTTAGTTATTTGATACCCAACAACTACTATAGAAGTGTTTGATAAAATATTTCAAATAGTACTTGTTAATTGTTTTATATCCAAATAGCAATTATTTGAAAAAAAAAACTCCATTTTATAGTTTTTTTTTAAACAATTGTAGTTTTTTCTAGTAAAAAGACAACTCTATCCTTTTAAAAAATTATAATACTATTATTTATTTTAATATTTATTATCTCTAATCAATATTCATATTTCACAATTTAACCGCATTCTATATAAGAGAAAAGTATATTAAAATTTTATTAAATTAATTAATTATATTTTTAAATTAAATAATATAAATTTTTAATTTTAATTATTAAAATAAATAATTGTATAAAAAGCAATTATTTTATTTTTTTTGTTCATATATCAAAAAGACTATATTTTGTATTATATAAATAATGTTCATATTGGTAATTTCATAATCTAACATCAATATTTCAACCAATTTTACCGAACACTACCATAAATCAGCTATTATCTAATAACTACCAACTATATATTAGTTATCAGTTACCTGTTGTATTCACCGCTAAATCAAATGGAGCCTAAGAATCACATGGATTCTGATTCAACTATATATATAACTCAAATGGGAAGTGACTGAACAAATAAGCCAATTCCATCGGAAATCGATTCGATTTTATTCAATTAAAAATCATTTTATATTTAGTTTAGAATATGGAAAGAGAAAAAAAAAAGAAAAAGAAAAAGGAATTTAGTACCACCGTTTTTCAATGGTTTGGAAGGCACGTAAATCTCATATTTATGAAAAAATTAAAATATTTTGGAATCAAGCTGATTGAATTAAGTAAACCATGATCTAGTTATCAATTTAGTTTGATATCCAGTCCAATTTCAATGTGATATTAATTACTGATATATAAAGACACAATATGCTAGCGTTCAAACGGTACTTCAATTATACAAATTATAACAATTCAATTTTTTAAAGATTATTTTAGTTATAAAATAAAAGTTGATGCAATTTTATTTTGTAAATAATCTTTATAATATTGAATTATTGCAATTTATATAATTGAAGAACCGTGAGTAAAATTCACCATATGTTATGTGATCAACATTTTTATCATGATCATTGCATGGATATTATTAAGGTCAAGGAGGTAATCAAGTTGGCTTTCTCATCATGCAAAAGTGGATAATTGCAATTAGTCACTTGTGCTAATTAACCAAAGAGGAATGTTAAGCACACTCAATTTTTCAAGTTAATCAACTTATTTGCTATTATTGCTTTCTCATCTCAAAAAAAATTATTAAACTTTATTTTCATTCCACTGAATTCACTTTTGGTCATAAATAAAAATTAGTTAAAAGTAATTTTAATGAAATGAAAACAAAATTTAGTAATTCTTTTGAAACAAAAAAAAAGTTTTATAATTTTATTACAATAAGAGCAAAGTTTCAGTGATTGTATATAAAATTAATTTCAATTTTTTACAAAATTATACAACACTTATAATCTAATTGGTTTATAAGAAGAAAAAAATTAAAAATAAAGAGAGAAAAAAGAAAAAGTAATTTTAAAAATTTCTCGCTCAGAAAATGAGTATTAGACAATTACCTAAAAAGGCAAATATTTTTAGCATCTCTTTTAATCAAAAGACAAATATTCAGAGAGATTGATGTGGCCGTTATTCCAGCATTAAGACATGATTTGATTGTGCAACTACAAGAAGAAGACCCAATTATCTATTCCTTTTGTTGCATCATGATTTTTATATTGAAATTTGGAGAATTAGAAGGAAATTAACCCTAAAAATTCTTAATTAATTCAATTATTGCTAAAATTCCCTACATTAAGAATTATCATATGCTATACCATGCATGTGACAAGTTTACCAAAGTCCATCATTATTGGGGGTAAAAAATCTTACTTGAAATTGACTAATTTACTTAATTAATGTGCGTTACATGTAATTATTAGATATTGGATTCATAATTACCGATTTATCCATTATTAAGAGTCATATATAAAATAGAGGTAATAAGTATTTTACGGTCATTTTATCAAAGCCCAAATTACTAATTTATTCATTATTAATAGTCATATATAAAATAAAATTAGTAAATATTTTACAGTCATTTTATTTTTTTTCTATTCCCGATCATCAATGTGCGATGCACGTAATTTTTAATAATTAGACACGTCATTATTAAATAATAATAATAATAATAATTTTTTCCAGCAAATTAATTTTTAGTTACTTTTAATTACCATATAATTAAGTCACATTTAATTTAAATACTAATAGATGTTAATTATATTTGATTCTTATAATTTATATAAAAGTAAATTATATTATACTATGCAAGTAAATTTTTAAAACTTAACTCATTCTATATATGATTAAAATAAATTAATTATTGAATTATATAAAAATTATTAAGAAATTATAATTTTTCAAATAACTTATAAGAATTATACTTAGTATTTTAAAATTGGCTAAATTACAAAAAAAACGAATTTTATACTTTATCACAGTTATATCCAATTTTTTTAAAATTTGAATTTAATTATATGTGCTTTAAGTTCTGTATCAAATCTTGCCATAAATAAATTGAATCTCACTCCGAACCTATATGTCGATAACCTGAAAAAATATAAAAAAATATTAAAAAATGACATAACATATATGGTGGATCTGATGAAGAAAAAGATTGTCACATGCAAAAAAATGCCGCTGTTTTGTACAATTTAAAATCCAATTTGAAATTTTGTATGCTTGAAATAGTCGATTTTGATTTTATTTTTGTTCAATTTTAAATTGCAGTTATTTAGTATTAAGAATAACTTCGTAAAATCATAACTTCGTAAAATCTTCAAATAAAGAATTTCAAATTGAATTTATTATAGTTATATGCAAAACGGCTTGAAGTGAAGTGCAATCCACTGGAGGCAAAATTTGTTACAAAACTTAAAGTACATATAATTAAACTCAAATTTTTAAAGAATTGAATATAACAGTAATAAAGTGCAAAATTTATAATTTTTTTTTTGTAATTTAGCCTTTAAAATTCATCTTATATATTACATGTATAGTTATAATTTAGTTTAGACTTATCATTATATAAATTCAATATTTTAATGAAAATCGTTGTTGTTATACTTTAAAAAATAATATGCTATTATTATTTTTTTTACTGTGCTTTCATAGTATTTTTTTATTAAATTAATTTTTCTTTCTTTTAAAATTTGTATGTCTCCTTATTTTTATTTTTATATATAGTATGATGATATGATGATTATAATATGATTATGTTTTTTCATTTTACGTGCGTTACACATGATTATTAAATATTGAACTTGTATTATAACTCATATGAAAATTATCAATTTGTCCATTGTTAAGAATCATATATAAAATAGAGGTAATAAGTATTTTACGATAATTTCATTTGCCTCCCTATTTTTAATCATCCATATGTGATGCACGTGATTTTTAATAATTTGACTCATCATTATTAAATAAATAAATAAATAATAATAATAATAATCTTATCTAACAAATTAATTTTAGTTAATCATATATTCAAGTCACATTTAATTTAAATATTAATGGTTGTTTTAATTATATTTAATTATTATATTTTATATAAAAGTAAATTACGTTATAATATGCATGTAAATTTCAAAAACTTAACTCGTTATGTATATGATTAAGATAAATTAATTATTGAATTATATTCCTAATAATTTTTTATTCTAATATTGTAAAACTTTTCATTTGAGTTTTTCCATACTTATAGACATAGATAGTGGCGGAGCTAAGATAAGATATAAGGAGTAGCCAACAATAATCAAAGTGTAAATCATCAAATATTTATTATATATAATAATAATAAAAGTTATATATATATATATATTATATTATAATTATAAATATATCAAATATTTCTCTTTCAATGTCAGTTCTTTAGACATTAAATTAAAAATCGGATTGAATATTAAAATTTTATTTATAATTATCACTTATTTGTAATTCATAAATTAAAAATAATAATGTAAATTTTAAATAATAGTATTCACGGATCATAAAAAAATATTAGACATTAATTAAAAATTGGATTAAATGTTAGAGTTTTATTCATAATTATCACGTATTTGAAATTAAAAATAATAATATTAATTTTTAATAATAGTATTCAAGGAATATAAAAAAAATTGTACATTAATATTTTTTTCTTTTTAATATTAGTTATTTGATTTTTTATATATAAAATATAATTATCTAATCTTAATAGAATTGAACTTCGAACTAATGAATTATTAATACTATTTACTAATAAATTAAATTATTAAATTACAAAATTAATATAATTAACTAATACAATTAGAATAATATTTTGATAAATATGCATGTCCCCTGTTCCTATTTTTATATATGATATGATACGATTCATTCACATTTTTATAGAGAGAGTAAAATGATCTAAAAGGTAAAATTGTATTTTACACATATTTAGTAACGCTATTAACAACAATTATTAGTGTTGGCATAAATTTTGGTAACGCTTTTTAGCATTTCTAAATAAAGTTTTTTTAGTCATTAAACTCATATTTTCTTGTAGTGTTACATCATCCATGACGTATAAAGATGATCCCAAATTATACTTTAACTAATTATAAATATCCATTTGATTTCAAATTATATCTTTAACTAATTAAATTAACATAATAGAGTTTGAATGGTATGAAAAGCGGTCAACATATTTTGCTTTTGTTGGGGTAATTAAAGAACTTTGGCTTTCTTCTCTTTTCCCATGACTTTGAACATTTTTCATGATTATTTTTCTCCTCTTACATCTTAGTAGCTTAAATCAACATTTTTATCAGGATTTCAAATGTAATCATTTGGAGGCAGTACAATAATATTTATTTACGAAGGTTAAACTTTGATTTTATAAACAAGTTGTAATCATTAATTTAATTCCTCATAATTACTTACATTAATATATATACCTATTTCTATCAAGTTTGTTTCTTATAACATTTTTGAGACTTATATGTGAACAGTACATATTTTAATTATCAAATAATAATAATAATAATTGAACTAATAAGCTTTAGCTTAGTGATACTGGTTTGTAACCAGGGGCTAGTTTAAATTTTTAATTAAATCCTTTATACCAAAAATTTAGAAGATTTTTACCAAAATTGTTTTTTTTTTTTCCAATTATAAGTCTTCACATTTTCTCTCTATTAGAAAATTAGCAAAACAATGTAGCACATAAAATGTTTTACATGTTCGGTTTGTGGGATGAGAAGCAATCATAATTATATGTAATGCAAATTACAAAGATAATATTAATATAGTTGGATGATGCTGCATGTGAATTGTGAACAAGAGCAATGTTACTTCATTTTCATTCACATGGGAGGAAAGTCATAATACATATATTTGATTGAGATTATAATAAATAAAATTGATAATGATGGGACAATAGAAATTACGATATGTCAATTATTCTTGCTATTTTTTTGACTGAGATTTTTTTATTAATAATAGCATGAATTTTCATTCATAAATAAAAAAACAGAGCAGCTCTATAATTAAAGCTTAGTGTCCAATAACATTTTGGGTTTGATAAATTTTTTCAAGAATAATAATAATAATAATCATAAGAATTTAGTATTGATAGAGCAGAAAAAAATATCATTCTTGTTGTCATCGTATCTGATAGATCGAGTTGCAAAGTCATTACATTTTTTACAATTATCGGCAGAAACATCTTCATTTAGACATAAAACCGTACCAAAATATTTATTGAATGATGTCGCATCTCATATTAAATGAGGACAAAACAAACCTCACAATAGATGAAGATAAAATAAACCTCACAAGAGTTGAGAATACAAATCTTCTTTATGGAGAATACAAACTAAAATTCAAAAAGAGAAAAAATTATAAAAAAAAAACACCAAAACAAAACATAGATTGTCGATGAATAAAAAAATATCTGAATTATTCTGCATAAAAAAAAAGAAAAAAAAAGGGTTACTGTCAGCAATAAGAGCCGTTGGTAATTCTTATAAAGAACGATAAAAAATAAATAAATAGAAGAGAAAAAAGTATTGACGGCTAGGGTTTTAAGGGAGAGGAGAGGAAGAAGAAATCAATTAAGTGTGTAGAGATTGACATACGTTCCTGTCTTTTTATAACTTCAATTAATGCTTGATTTTTATTAATTAAATAAATTAATTATGCAGCTCTTAAAAAATAAATAAAAAAGAAAAAAAAAGTGACGGCTAGGATTTTGAGAGAGAGAAAGGAAGGGTTTCAGTAAGGAGAGGAAGAATTAATCAATTAAATGTAGAGATTGACATATGTCTATGTCTTCTTTGTAACGTCAATTAATGCTTGATTTTTTATTAATTAAATAAATTAACTATGTATAATAACTATATTAATATATAGGAGACAATTAGTCATGAACTCATCATAATTAATTTTAACGTGTTTTTTTTAAAAAAATCTATATTATTATTAAATTTCTATTGGATATATCTATTAAAAAAAAAAACATTTACAGATATTTTATATCAAAGATTTAATTCAAAATTTCTAGGAAAATAAACTCTATCATTCCGTTTCCATCCTCTTGAGAATCATAGCATATCATGTTAATGTTTCCTCTTCTACTTTAAAATCTAGTTAGAGGCAGTCCGCATATTTGAGCTTTTAAATTTTTTGGAAATAAAAATTCATCATTCTTTACATAAAAATGTATGCAAATTGAAATAATATTTTATTTAGATTTATTTATAATTGTTTTTAAAGTAGGAATCAACTCTTTCATGCAATAATCAATTTAATTTTATATAAAAAATTTCTAATCATCTCGATTTATCACAGATGAGCTTTTAAACCAGTTATAGTTGAAATGAAGATCTAGATAACCAAAAATACAATTTAATGTTGGTCATTTATTTAATATATATATATATATATATTCTCCTTAAAATAAAGAGACCAAAAGAAGAAAAAAATTATTTGTGTCAATCGATCTATACCGTGACCGATTCTTTTGTTAAAGCATTTCTCGATCGATGCTGATTGGCAATTAGATTGAATGTGGATTCGAATGGAGTCATTCTGAATTTGAATCGAATTTATCATATTATTGAAATCATTTTTAAATAATCAATAATCTACAGGTGTACAACGGTTCAGTAATTCGGACCATTAAAATTTCAGTAAATGATTGTTGTATCCAAAAAGATTCAGTTTGATAAATGCCAGTAAAATTTGAATTATTTCAGTTATTTAGTAATTTATTTTAATAATTACTGAATTACCGAATTATATATATCTCTTTAATTTTATATTTATTTTAAATTCTTATGAATTTTATTACTAATATTTGCATTTGTCAAAAATATATATTTTATTTTATTACAAAAAATATGCTATTTTATGATTTTTTTTAATTTATGTGATATTTTTTATATAATTTTTTATTATAATTAAATAAGTTAAGAAATGATAAATTTAAGTAAAATTTAAAAATCCTGTTAAATTTTTGGTTATTAATTATCAAAATTTTAAATTCAAGTGAGATTATTTTGAAAAATTTGATATTCAATTACCAAAATTTTTTTTGGATTCGGTAATTGAATTAGCAAATGCTCACCCTACCTTTAAATTTAGTAAAAAAAAGTGGCAGATGCAGTAAGAATATTTTTTTTCAGTTCATCAAAAAAATATATTACGTGTGTAAATTGGTCCTCATCAATTAATATTTTATGCAAATATACACTACAAGAATAATTTTTTTTTTTTGGGAAATTAATAATTTTTGGGTATCGCTTAGGTTTTTTTTTTCTCCGTATTGTAATGGCATCGCTATTTTTACATCTTTTGTCGCAATTGCATTGCTACGGAGGCCTATTTCTGCATCACTAAATGGCATTGCATTAATTTTTTTCCAAAGAAATATGGGAATTCACTTTATAAATGCAGCCTTCAACTTTTTGATCAAAGATATTAAAATATATAAAATGACTTTATTACTCGTTTTTAGAAAGATTAAAAGTAATTAATAGAAAATACTTATATTAATAAAGAATACTTAACCCAAAACCAAGATAAAGATAAAGCTGGAAAGAAAGAGTTTATCTGTTATTGGTAATCTAAAATGTCAATTGAAGTTGAACAAATAGAAAAAAATAAATTATTTTTCTAAGTTCTCTACAAAAAATATCATATTCTATGGAAAAAAAATAAATAAATATTAGCAACACTTTCTCATACTTCTAATGTAAAAAAAATGTATCTCTTCACTTAGAAAATATCATTAGTTTTTATAATAAAATTAATATTTTATAGAAAAAAAACAAGTATCTTTTTTGCATTTGAAGTGTATAATACTCTTAAAAAAAAATCATATTTAATACATGGTGAAAAAGAATTAATAGTTTTTTTTTTCTTTATTTTGTTTCCTTTTCCATCTTGGCAAAGCAATGGATAAAATTAAATTAAAATACAAAACTAATATATATATATTAAAAGGATGAAGCCAAGAATCAAGAAACGCACCATAGTTTGATATAAATTATGTCAAATTACAAACACACTGAAATTTTTATTTATGATAAATTAATAAAAAAATTATCACATAATAATAATAATAATAATAATAATAATAATAATAATAATAATAATAATAATAATAATAAAGATTTTGATTGAATTGTGGAATGCTGGTGCGGAAAAGAGAAAGAAAGAAAGAATTTTCATGAAAATTAATTGAATGCACATGATGAGAAGTCATCACCAATAAACATCAAAAAAGCAATGCCGGCAACGGACTATACTCATACAAATATCCCATTTGAACCTTTATATATATATATACATATCCTTCAATTTCACATTTTTAATTATTGTTACTGTTTCAGATTTTTTGAAATCACACTTTAATTTATCTTGTATTTTTTAAATTATTTTTAGCATGTCAATTTGTTTATATATATAAATGTTGACAGAATGAGATAAGCATAATTCATACCATTATGGGAGTTAATCCCATTTATGGTTACTAAATTTTATTTTTATTACGGACAAAATTTTTTTTGTTTAAAAAAAGTTACTTAATTATATTTTCATTTTATTAAAGTTAATTCTGACTAAATTTTCTAGCATGAGTAACCAAAAAGCTGACATGATAGCTGAATATCATCAGAAATCTAACATGACAGATGACATGTTACTGAAAATCTAATATGGCAGCTGTCGTGTTACTGGTAATTGGTTCTGAGCAATTTTAGTGAAAGAAAACATAATTCAGTGATTTTTTTGAAACGAAAAAAAATATAATTTTAGTACATTAAGTGCAAAGTTCGATAACCATAGATAAAATTAACCTTATAATTGAGGCTCAAAAATATTTTTTTTTAAAAATCAAATTGAGGTGTTAAATGTACAAAAGAATATAAAGTTTAGATGCCAAATTGATTATTCAAAATATATAAAGACTGCAGCGGACAGATATTTAGAGAGGCTAAATGGAAAAAGTCTTACCTAAGATTCTTGGATATTCTTCCTGTATCAATGAAACAAGGTGTTTTTTTTTTTAACAAAAAAAGGGAAAACCATTAAAAGGTTTCAATTCTTTATTTAATTACATAATAGAAAATGATCACTTTGATATATATATATATATATATATATTACAAGTAAAGGTCCTCTTAACGAAAAAGTAGAGATTTTTTTATCCGTTATCAAATATAGAAATGTAATGTTTCACTTTTGTATAATTTCAAATATACAATATTATATCATTTTTCAATTTTGAGTTGTGCAAAGCCCTATTTCAAACAAATTTATATATGTATTTTTTTTAAAAATAAAATAAAGTCAAAAATTAAAAATGCCTCAAATTATCTCAACTCGATTAGCAAAACTGTAACACCCCCATTACACTTGTGAACTCAAAGATATTATTAAAATGGAATCTTTAATTGAATGTCACAAGTTGTAAAAGAGTAGTGATCCATTGATGAAAAAATGTGCAGCAAATGATATACAGGACAAATAAAGTCATAAAATTGTGAAAGAGATGTGTGCCTTATCACCTCAAACTAGTAGTTTTTGGCTGTTTCTTGTGAGGATGCAAAATTGTTGGTACCTTGTAGTCCACAATTAGTTACTCAATAATTATGGTGTGCAATTCGGTTAATCGAACCAATTTTTATTAGTAACCAAAATTTTTAAAACTCTTAAAATAATAACCGAACTGAATCAATTAAAATATAAACCTCATATTAATCGATCTGAAATTTATCGATTTGGTTATAATAAATAATTTTTAGGATATTTTCAATTTTTTAAGCTTTTATATTATATAATAAAGTCAATGAGACAATAAAAATAATTATAATAGAGGTAAAAGACTCGTAATAAATACTAATAGCATATATAAATTGCCAAAACATAGTCAAATTTATAATTTAAATTAATAGAAAAAACATAATAAAGAGTTATATGCTATTATTTTCATGTTTGATAAAATAAAGATAACAATTTGAGAATTTTGTTATTTTTTTGGAAAAAAAAGAAGAAAATATAGTATAAACTGTAAAGTGAACATTTTGATATAAATTGTAAAAAAAAAAAAAAATAGAAAATAAAGAGATAATTTTAAATTATACCACATTCACAAGCAAGTCTTAAAAGCAAAATGTACTCTTGCATGTGATTAAATAGAAGTAGTTGATGGAGAAAAAAGATATATATAGAATATTTTAGTAAAATCGATTGTATTTTTTATACTAATCTAATCGATATAACAACCAAACCAAACTGAAAACAAAAAAAATCATTATAAAAATAATCAAATTGCATCGATTCAGATATTCAATTAAAACCGAATAATGTTCAGCCCTAACCTAATATTGCCCATTCATTTTTAATGCACCATCTTTGGTTATTAAATAGGCATTCCATAAAGGTTGCTTTTCTAAAAAAAATGAATATTAATTTCAAATTTTAGGACTTAAGACTAGGTGAAAACATATAAAACTTAAAAATTAGTAAAATTGAGTGTTAGAGATTCATCAAATTTGATTAATACTAAATTCAACTTTTCAATGGTTTTAAAAAATATTAAATAATTATTAATTAGAGATGATTTGATTGGTATTCTCATTTGAGAAGATCTCAAGTATGAATTTTTTTGCAACCAACCATGTAGAAATTTATTGTCTTTAAGATGATGATAAGGGATGATTATCTTGATGTTTAGCTTATAGGACCAAAATATTGAGAAAAAAAAAAGTTAAGTATATAATTCGTTTATTTCAAGAATCAAGACAAAGGGTAAGCAATAACATAGGGAAAAGGCAAATCTCCATGGATCATATATACTAGAGCAATGCAGACAAAGACAACGAATTGAAAAGGTAGAGTTGATCTACAAAGGCAAATTGAAGAATTTGGCATGTAGGTGTTTCAATGAGTAGGGACAAGAAGTGATATCAATGGTAAGTATGGTAGATGTTGGCTTAGCTAAGTGGGAAAAGAAAAATGGCCAATAATCCCACAATATGCAAAAAAACCTTATCCCAGACAAGTATGGTGGGCAGTAATATCTGAGTGGGAATTCCACAAATTTAAAGTGGAATTCAATTAAATTTATATTTTTTTTAGCTTTTT
>CATIWF010243042.1:0-26818 GCA_949630135.1 Balakata baccata | reverse complement strand
CAAATGTTGCAAAGTGATAGTGTTATATGATTCAAAAAAAAAAATCCCTCATTATAAACAGGAGTATGTTCCATTATATGCAATATACGACAACATGATATAAGTATAAGTGATATCCATAGGTATAAGGTGTTACATTATAAGAGTCATATCCTCGCTTATAACGTAATGTACAAAGGTGATTGGCTTTAGTACAAGTGGGAAACTAATAAAGAGGTACCCTAATGACAATCACCTTAGGCACTTAATGTACACATTCATATAGGCATTCATTCATTATATTGGTATTCATGCATACATGAATTGATATAGATCTTAAATCAAGTAATGAAGTCCATAATATATAACACAGTATGAAGGAAATCATGATGAAATAATGATCGTGATATTCCTATTATGTGTAAAATATGTTTGTATCTAAATTATCCCTAGTCATAGGATTAACAAGATGGGATACTATTAATCTGAATAGACTAGCACATGTTATACTTCTTGATTGGAATAAGTAATTAATTTCATAAACTATAGAAATGAGATGTTTAGAGTTAACATGTGGATGCTTGCTAAGTGTAGTCAAATACATTAGATGACCTACCATGAGACCATCACATGGATTATCTATTCATATGTCATTGATAGTCTCATCATAGTAATAGTGCAATTATCCTTAGACTTGAGGTGCTCAAAGTTATCTTGGATACTGATTATATACTTTGACACCTTTCCTTGTTACCTTTTCAAGGTTGCTCATAGGGAGGTGATTGGGTATAGCTTGAGGTATTCACCACTCCTAATAGAAGGAGAGTATACCCATGGCCTCTTATGGAGTGCATTATTCAAAAATCCTTGCACAAGATGGACATGTCTTGAAGATGATCTTTAGGGACATATAATATTAGAGTAATGAATCTCATAGATAAGAAACTAACATCATTTGGACTAGGTGTGATGTAATTAACCTAATGGAAGTTGACACATTGTCTATACTCTGAACTGAGTGGGATAGTGAGGTGAAAGGACAAATTGCATGGATAATTGTTCTATAGAACTGTTCAACTCAGACCATCGACCTTTCTGGTCAATTGAGGGTAATGATATATGGCTAGACACTGCTTATGACTTGCTCAAATTATATGATAATTTGAGTGGCCAACATAACTAGGAACCTATTGAGTCACATATATAAAAGAGTGTGATGAAAGAGTAAAATAGGCTCGGATTTGATCCAAGTTGAAGAGAGAGAAAATTTTGAACAGGACAGATATGCGGATACAGAAAAGTTTCCCATATGCAAAAGTCATCGTGAGCATGAGATGCTCAGTATGAGCGTTGTTAGAGATGTACCCAAAAGGCAATCGCCTTAGGCACTTAATATACACACTTATAAATGCATTCTTTCATTATATTAGCATTCATTTGCATATGAATTGATATAGATCTTAAACTGATTAATAAAAGTACATGATATGAAACATAGCATGAAGGAAATCATGATGGGATCATGATAATGAGATTTCTATCATGTGTAATTATGTTAATATCTAAATTATCCCTAGTGTTGATCCGGATAGACTAGCACATGTTATACTCCTTGATTTGATCAAGTAGTAGATCTCATAAGCTGTGAACATGACATGTTCAAAGTTAACATGTGGATGCTTGCTAAGAGTAGTTAAGTACATTAGATGACTTGCTATGAGACGATCATATGGATTATCTATTTAAATGTCAATGATAGTCTCATTATAGCAATGAGGCAAGTATCTTTAGACTTGACGTACTTAAGGGTATCTTCGATACTGATTCTGTGCTTTGACTCCATTCCTTGTTGACTCGTAGAGGTCACTTATAGGGTGGTGATTGGGTACATCTTAAGGTATTCGAAGGTAATTGGATAGCCAAAAGAGGATTCACCGCTCCTGATAGAATGAGAGTATACCCATGGCCTCTTGTGGGGATCATTACTCAGGAATCTCTAACCATAGTGGAAACATCCTAAAGATGGTCTTTAGTGACATGTCTAATAGAGTGATGAATCCCAATGACAAGATCTAACATCACTTGGGCTAGATGTGATGTAGTCAGTCTAGCGGGAGCTGACACATAGTCCATGCTCTAAACCGAGTGGGGTATAGTATGGTGAAAGGATGAATTGCACATATTATTGTCAATGGAAAGGTTCATAGTCAAATTACTGACTTTCCGATCAATTGGTAGTCATGATGTGTTGCTAGATACAGCTCATGACTTGCTCGAATTAATTGTTAATTCGACTGATCAACATAACCGAGAACCTAATGGGTCACACGCATTGGAAGTGTGAAAAATGAATAAAATAGTCTTCGATGAGATCCAAAAATATGATAGAATTATTTAGGGTTGGATCGTGATGGGATCACGAGGAAAAAATCGAAAAAAATTGATCTGGGGGTCATGGACCTGCGTGGGCCCTTTGTAAGGTTGCCAACACAAGGCTGGCAGCACATAGGCTGCGCGCCCACTGGCCTAGCCAGTGTGTGCACAGCCTGCTCAAATTGGTTGGCCAATTTGGCTTATTTTGGCCAAATTGCCATTTTAGCGCCCCCCCCCCCCCCCCCAAAACCTATTTTTGTAATTTTATCAACCCTAGGGTGTTTAGAAACACTTATAAATAGTATTTTTACATCAAAAAAATACTGATAACCTCCATAAAATTTTTTGATAATTTTTCTTGGTTTTTCTCTCTATGAACACAACTTTTTGCTAGCACATAGAGTGTGTTCAAGGCATACCCTAGTAGTTTCATTTTTCATTTCTGCATGAATTATCATTAGAGGCAATCCTAGATTGGATTGTTATGGTTTGCGACAACCTAACAAGGTGAGAAGTTGAAGAAAAATCAAGAAATTATAAAGGTATAATTTCTAAATTTTACTTTATTAAATTAGTTTTAATTGACACAAGTAGAATCTTTTGATTCTGGTTTTGAAAAATTTTATTTTCCACTATGTAATATGTATGTGATACATACTCAAAACCCATCAGATTGCTAGGTAGATGGATTGTTGAGAAGGAAAGGGAGACTAGTAGTAGGCAATGACTATGCACTCAAGCAAAAGATATTAAGGCTTACACATGATTATGCTGTAGGAGGCCATTTTAGAATGCAGGCCACAACTAAGAGGATCAAATTGCTATTCTATTAAAAGGGTCTAGAAAAGGATGTAAGGAATCATATTAAAAAGTTGAACTATATGTCAAACATGTAAGCCAGAAAATATTAGCACTCTGGGTTTGCTGTAACCTCTACCAATGCCTGAAGGGATATGGGCTGATCTGAGTATGGATTTAGTAAAAGGGTTACCTAAGTCTCAAGGGAAGGATGTCACTATAGTGCTAGTCATCCATATTTAGTATCTACTGTGGCTCAATTATGCTGTACTAATATATTTAAGCTCATGGTACTCCTTTTTCTATAGTCAGTGATAGAGATCCAATATTCGTTAGCATATTTTAGGATGAGTTGTTCAATTTACAAGGGGTAAAGTTGTTCAAGTCCACTGCGTACCATCCACAAACATATAGTTAAACAAAATTAGTGAACAAACATCGTGAGACATATTTGAGGTGTATGATTGGTGAGAGCCCACATCATTGGAGTAAGTGGTTATCTTTGGCTGAATAGTGGTATAACACAAACTTCCATTCAACAATAAATACCACACCATGTGAGATAAATTATGGCATGCCACCTTTAATTCATATTCTTTATTTTCCCAAGGATTTAAAAATTGTTGTAATGGATCAATTTCTATAAGATAAGAATTGCCTTTAATGATCACAAAGTATCATTTGGATAGGATTTAGCATCAAATGAAATATCAGGCTGATCAACATAAAACTAATAGAGAATTTGAAATTGAGGATAAGATCTATCTCAAGCTGCAACCTTATAGGCAATTAAGTGTGCAACACAGGAAGAATTCTAAGCTATCTCCTATGTAGTTTTGCCCTTATCTCATTGAGGATAAAATAGGAGTTATTGCTTATAAGCTCAAACTTCCTCTAGGATCTGATGTCCATCCAATTTTTCATGTCTCCCAGCTCAAGAAATCATACCCTTTTTAGTCACTGCAGCTTCTGAATTATATCCTTCTACCTACTCTCCGTTACAATAGCTATCTTGGACAGAAAGCTAGTGAAGAGGGGAAATCAAGTTGCCACTAAGGTCTTGATTCAGTGGTCAAACTTGGCTCCAAGGATGGTTCTTAGAAATTCCTCTGTGATATACAACAACGATTTCTCAATATCAATCTCATGGACAAGGTTTTCTAAGGGAGAGGAATTGTTATGAGTAAAAGCTCTATTGAGTCGTTTTGCTAGAAAATTTGTCACAACAACTAAAGTTATTAAAGAGAACATTGTCGTTTGTTTGTTGCTTTTTATTATTCCTTTTTTTTTTCCTTTTAGCTACCATGTAATGAATATAATGGATATATTGGGAGTTTCTTCTCCCCAGGTGATTCATGTCTCATTTGAATGAAATTGATTTTTCTCTCTTCTTTTAGATTCTCTCTCTCTCCCTCTCTTTGCGAGTAGCTTGATTCAACTTTTAGTTGAATCAATTTGGTTCTTAAGCAAGAAGATCTAAGCAATATTATGTTGTTTGGTTGTGTTTGGTTATTGAAAAATTGAGAAAAAATTAGAAAAAATGAAGAAAAGTGGTGATTTTTTTTTTTTTTGGACTCATTTTGCACATGTGGACTTACAAACGAATTGTTTTATGACATAAAAAATTCATCTTAGCATTTCGTTAATGGAATTAACTGTGGGTGAAAATAGGGACAAATCTATAATGGGAGCAACAGCACTTGCCCCCATGTCCTTTAAAATATTTTTAGTACGCATAAATTGGCAAAAAGAGAGCTTATTATATAGAAAATCTATATTGTCTCACTTGTAGGATTAATTTTCATATGTTTTATTTTTTTTTCTTTTTAAGTATTTTTCAATTATCTCAATTATAAAAGTTAATTAAATTTTATAGTATCCAAATTTTTCAAATTGAAAATATATATTATTTGATGCTAAATTGGGTGATTTCATATATTTATAGCATTATTATTCATTAGTATATAAAATGTGAATATGTGATTAATTGAGGATTGATATTAGCTTTTAGTTTTGTTTATTTTCTCAAATTTAGTTCTATATTGTATGAATTCATCTTTTAACTATGAAATTTATACCTTTTTTTTTTTTGGTAGATTATGTAGGGATTGAGTATTGAATTCATGACCTCTCATCTTTATCATAAATATTTTATAGTGGATATACCAATTGAGGTAATCTCAATTAGGTTTCTTTTTAATGTTTGAAGGTTTTATATTGCTTAATAATGTAATTCATTACTTATTGTAAAGTTAAAACTAATATAATTCATTATATGGTAACTTATATTTTTTTCTATTTATCCTTATATAATTTTTAATTCATCATCTATTAAATTATGTTTCCCTCTATTGAAAAAAAATGCTAGATTCGTTGTTAGCTGACAGATGAAGTTTTATGTTACAAAATTAAAATTTAAACAATTTTCTATTATAAATAATAATTCAAGTAATAAATAGTTATAAGTTAGATAATTAAAGTATATCGGCCTTAATATACAAAGGTCCAATATGTTTCATAATTGCTTTGAAGATTTTATCTAGGTCACTATTACAGTTTTGTTCCCCTCTTGTTTGATCACATGTCCATTAAGTGTGGATGGTTGTGTCTCTTACTAGGAAACATTCAGGCAATACAACCACTTTCTTGTTAATCTTCTTTCCTTCAGCCTTTTCTTTTATACTTGCAACTTTTTCTTTAAGGAGCCAAAATTTTAACACCGCACTATCGATCTTCAACTTATTTGTTGAACAATTTCGGACTTTACAGAATTTTGGGTTCCTTCAACAATTTTCTTTACCTACCTTTGGGTGATTGGTTTAACATTCGTGCCTCCTCTTTTCTTTGTGCTTCGCAATTAGGACCGTGTGTCAATTGAATTGGCCATCCTTTCCAGGATTCTGCTCAAACTTTGCATCTCATATAGACCGTACAATGGTCGAAGTTGCCATCCTTTCTAGGCTTTTGCGCATATTTCAACTATTGATCCAGCTCATGCCATGTCTTTCACTGCTGCCTCTAAAGCTTCCTCTTTTTGAGTCTTCCTTAGTTGAGGTTGTTATCAGTAGTGTGTATGCCCTAGTATATTCACTGTTTTTTATATATTAAATAATATACCACAATAGATACATGTATATTTCACATTCATAATAAATAAATATTCAAGTTGTTTATTATATTATTAATGCAGTAGTTAAATATACTATGAAATATACGGTCATTTGATTATCTACCGAGAATTTATTATCAAGTTGTTGATAATAATGAGATAAATATTTCTAATAAAAAATAATCTTAAAAATGTTCATAACCGGCATAAGATAATGAATTGGGCATTCATTAAACTTATAGGTTATTACATTGTTTATTTTAAGGAGGAATCTCATTCTTCATGATATAATGATATCTAAATAAACCAGTGGGTTCTTAAAGAGTTAAGGGTACCAACAATGACACCTGATAATAACTGCATAGATAATGTTAGATATCAACAGTTATTATTTTGGTCATAATATATGAGTCTTATATGACTCAAAGTCCTTTGACTTGAGGTGTCAAGATAGTCCTTTCATGGGTAGTTGTGGAGGTGCTCTTGCCATGTACTAGGCTATCTGCGTTTGATAATCCGGCTCGTAATCATCACATTTAGTCATGTAGTGAGACATGAGATTACTAATAGTATGACTCGTTACTCCATAACAGCAGGGCAAGATCCTAATAGAATTGATATTTTGGTTTTGATAAAATAAATTTTTGACTAGGAGAAATATGACTTATTCAATGTAAGATTGAATTATTAATTAGATTAATAATAATAAATCTTATTTTAATCAGAACACAAATTATCACTTATTATAATATTGACCAATAGGGTTTTATATGTTATAACTCTAATCAATATTGGATCATAACGAGATAACTTAATATTATGATTTGGATGTCAAATTAATATTTGAGATTTTATCGGTAATTAAAAAGAGAATTCTATAAAGATATTTAATGTATCCGAATATACGAGGTTGTCTTGGTGGTGTCATTCCTTTTCATACTCTAGCTTACCACCCAATCAATCAAAAATTGTTTTTAGCCAGTGTTTCTCTCATCGCTCCACTTAGACAGGTCAAGGGAGGAATGTTAATGGTTTTCTTTCTCTTGTTTTATGTTCTACAACTTAAGGTCCCAACTGAGCTTTAACAGGTGTCCGACTTGTGATGGCTTCAGAACTGCTATTAGACTTTGAATTCTTTAGTTCATCATCTATAATTCTCTTTTGATATGCTTAGACAAGTTTGTCTGGAAATTTTAGTCTTCCTTATACATCAGACTTCTTACCTTCAATACATGTTTGGTACGATGGGCATAAGATTGTGGGTTGAGACTCAAATGGATTGGAACCAACACATGAAAACTTTAGCTGAAATACTCGGTTTAGTGGGACCAACGTTGACCTTTTTGTTTGTTAGGCCTAACCCATGTTTCCCTTCAACACCCAGTAACTCAACCCCCAACATAGGTTGTCTAGGATCCCAAGTCTCAAGCTCTTTTCTCTTAGACAAGGCATTTGAAAGGATAGGTCTCAGTCTCACCATTGTGGAAACTTTTGATCCTTTCTTTTTTGTCTACTATTGCTTTGCCTTTCCCAAGTACTATCAAACAGTCCTCATTAATTGCCTTCTGGATTTTGTTTTTGGAGATTATACTGTACTTAGCAATGTGTTGCCAGATATTGTGGCACTTGCAATGATCCTATCGTTCCTCAACTAGAGGGTTATGAGGTCGGCAAGGAGTGATTTATATCCATCCTTTACAAGTAGGTCAAAAATCTTACCAGCCTTAATGAAATCAAAGGAATACTCCTAAGATATCTGAGCAATGTGCTTTTGTTGGTGCTAGTTAGGACATTGTCTATTGGATTGAGGTTTAATCAAACTAGAATATTCATCGGTTCCCCCATGGTCTTTCAAATTTGCTATACGTATCTCCTCTTGATCACTTTCCTCACTGTCAGAATATACTAGTTCCAAGATTGTAGGGGTTAATTTTATATATGGATACTGAAAAACTCTAAGATCATAGAGGTTAATTTTATATATATATAGATATGAATATTCTAGCTCTAAGATTGTAGGGGTTATTTTTATATATGGATACTGAAAAACTCTAAGATCATATAGGTTAATTTTATATATATATAGATATGAATTTTTCTCTAACTAAGTAAAATTATAAAATTTAAAAAAAAAAAAAATTGTTAAATTATGTGTTAATTTTAATAAAATTATTTCAGTCACTTTTCAGATATTTCTAATCAGATATTTGATGTAACATATATCTATAAAATTAATTGATTGTTAAACATAGTTTTTTAAAAAAGAAAACTAAAACAAAAAATTAAGAAAGGAAAGAAAAGAAAAAAAAAACAAAAACATTGCACTCGTGCACCAGAGCTAATGGATATCTTTCTTTTTACAGATTCTGGGAGTTCAATCATCAACACACATTTATACAATTTGCCAGCTCACCTGTCACCCAGCCGCCTTATGTCATGCTCCCAGCTCTTTTCCATCTTATCAAATTTTGCAAACCCAAGAAAACTTCTTGTCTCACAATATATGACCTCTTCCTCCACAAACTCACTGAAGGCCTCACTTGCCCCCGTGCTTCAGCAACAACAGGGGAGAGAAGTGTCGTCCATTTTGTACTTTTGATTTTTTTTTTTTTTTTTCTAATTTGCAATGGATAAGAAAAGAAATGGAGTGAGAGAATCGAAACAAAAGAAAAATGATGAAAAAAAAAAATAAAAGATTTTACTTGATGTGAGGATGCTTGTCTTTTGTACTTTTTTTTTTATCTTGATTAGAAAGAAATAAAAGAAAAGAAAAGATACAAAGAGAGATGTATCATAAACACAAAATCGTCCTAGCAAAAAATATAAAATTGTCCAAATAAAAATATTAAAATATTAAAAAAGAAAGAGAAAACTACATAAAAAAATTCTAAATTTTATCAAATTTTACAATAATACCTATTTATTAAAAAATTATATTTTAATTATATAAACTTTCTTTTTATAAATGTAGCCTTAGTAGCATCAATCTTTATTCTAAATTTAAAACGTTACCGTTTTGAATGAGAAAAAAAATATGCTTTCAACACTAAAACTATATCGTTTGTGCTCTCCTTCCTCTCTTCTCTCTCTCTAATCCTTCCTCTGCTATTCATCTTTCCTCCACACAGTAATCCCACAAAAATCCCTCCAATCTCTTTAATTTTCCTTACACAAGAATTAGTAGAGACTAGTTTTCACCCTTCTCGAGATTTCTTTTGTTCTAGTTAGGGATTATAGAGGGAGAGCTGCAAAATTCCTCCCTATGGACGATGAAGAGCTACTGCTTTGTTTATAGATTTGAAACACTTTTCATCAAAAACCCCAGGTGCCTCCTAATGACCCACACCCTAATTACTTTGTTGTCTGTCTTTTTTTTTATTATTATTTAATCCTATACTAGATGCATATATTTTATTATTAATTTTCTCTCCATAGTTGGCTATTTATTGCTTTCCCTTTTATTTCAATTTCTGAATTTATTATTCATTTTTATCTGTCTCTATGTGCTCAATTTCTTTCTGTTTTTCTATACTGAATTGGTGATCTATTTTTATATAGTGTAGTTGTGACCTTCGAAGCTAACCTCGAATTTGTTTCTCCACAGAGTTATCCCTCAATGTAGGAGATTTGCTTAAATTTAAGTTTAGATAAAAACTTGCCATTTTGGTTCTAAGAGAGTATTTTCCTTCCTATCGAAAACGACATTGAATTAATCTTGTCCGTATGGTATAATTTGTCCACGTAAGATGACATGTCATTTTGTTATATTTTTCAACTCATTTCCACGTTAGCGTCAACTAGGTTTAGAATATGGTACCAAAGCTATATTTATTATAAAAATAAAAATTCATATAATTAAAATAGAAATTTTTTATAATTAGATATAATTATGAAATTTGGCAAAATTCATAATGTATTTTTTGTAATTTTTGCAAAAAAAAAAAAACAAAAGTATAAATATCTTTTTAGGATAGTTTTTTTTTTCCTCAAATTATCAAACAGATTGATATGTGTGATTTTGACTTCAAGCTTTCAACATTATATATTTACATACAAATTATTTTAATTTCACATTAGGTTTTTTAATTTGCTTTGTTTTTTTTTTATATTATTCTAAAATTTAAGCATAACTTCTCTCTCTTTCAAACAAAAGAAGTTTGTGAAAAGTACACCACATGCTCTATATTTTATGCAAAAGATTTTTTTCACTCTTTTTATATTTTTTTAAAAAAATATATATAATAATTTTACTTTTTTTTACTTAATTGGTAGTTTTATTGTAATTATACTCTATCTAATTAGATTTTCTTTTACCACCACTTTTTATGGATTGGGAATTGAATTGAAATTAAAAAAAAAAAGACATTAAATTAATATTTTTATTTTTTAAATTAATTAAGTTAAATTCTCTATATATGTTATATAAAATCCACATATATCTCTACATATTTGTTGCATATATTTTACATATACATTTTATTTCACTGTTTTTTTAATTTTTTAAAACTAATTGTTAAGTTCAAGTTAAAATTTTCACATATATGTTACATATAAAATTTGTATACTTGTTACATATAAAAATAGTTTGTATATGTAAAATATATACAATTATACTTATTAAATATAAAATTCATATAATTGTTATATATAAAATCCATATATACATCTCTACATATTGTTTCCATATATTTCATATATACAAACTATTTTTTTTTTACCGAAAACAAATTGTTAAGTTAAAATTTTTGGACAAATATTACATATAAAATTCATATACTAAAAATAAAAATAAAAAAAGAAGAATTGATTTATATGGTAATTTTTTTTTTATTTTACGCATGCTTTTTTTATATATATAATTGACTTTATGGAGATTTTCAATATAATTATTTTAAATTTTGTTCTATTTAAACTTAATGGAAGTTGTATGAAAAATGAGTGATTAGGAGTGATTATGACAATTAAAAATTCTAATATTAAATATTGCAATCAATATGGAAATTTATTTTTTCCAAAATGAGTTTCTTATTATGTGGGATTAACATTAAATGATAAATATATCTTAGAGAGTTAGGTATTTTGATTTCTTTAAAATATAGTTTTGATAGTTTTTAACTGTTGATGTAAAAAAAAACATTACATACATAAAAAGTAATACATATATCCATTTCCCAAGAAGTTTCCATTAGATTAAATCGTAATTGAGGTAAAGAGAACTTTTGGAAGCACCACACTAATAACCCATAATCCTAAAAAATACTTGGAAAGAAAAAGATATGAGAAGAGATCTTTTTTTTTTTTTTTTTGTTGACATTAGGTGATTGATTTCTATTTTAATTTTGACAATCAAATTAAATGTAACTAATATTTTGTTTTAATAGTGTACAAAGTTTCAAATCAATTGGACTTTATTTTCTTAGTGAATAAATCGATCAAATGTTGAAAGATAATTTTTCCCTCAGGAGAGGAAGATAGTTTACCCCTCGGGAAAAAATATCCCCCTTAAAAGGTGTCTAATTCCAGCAATTTCAACTTTAAGTCATGAGTTCCAAAAACTTTTTTTACCAAGATATCAATTGTCCCGACTGGGACATGTTTTCATGACCAAAAATGTAAGTCACGACCAGAAAAGTTTGAATTATCCAGCCATTGGAGTTATGGTCCAATCAGAAGCTGCCCATTGTCATATGACCGTTAAACAATCAATTCTCCTTAACAGAACACATAGTTTTCCGACTAGGACACTATCTCTATCAGACAACTTTTAATAATTCATCTTTAAAACATTAGAAATAGTTTTGGCACTATATATAACGGTTAATTAAAAGGTAAACATTATAAATAGTCTTCCAAAAGGCCTTAGAACTAGGGGTGTATACGAATCCTAAATCTTCCCAAATTGGATTGAAAAACTGAGAAAAAAGATTCAGAACTGAACTACATTGTTGACTTTTTAACTAGAACCGAATTGAACTGGACCTTTAACTTTAATTTTGACAGATCTGGATCTTTAGTGATATTTGAACCGAGAACTGTACTGAAATGTTCTGGAACCGAATTGTACGGAAAGAACTGATATCTAAATTTTTAAAATTTAGTATACGGTAATAGCTAATAAAAATTAAATAAATTATATATAAATTACTTCTAACTTTTATAGTTTTATTATACAAATATATTATAACTTAAATTTATAATTATATACAATTTAATTTAATAAAATTCAGTGATAATAAAATTTATTAATTATTTAATAAAATTAATATGACATTTATAATAGCAATGACTTTAAATAATTGAAAATTTTATATGCTAAAAATTTTAAAATGATAGTATAAACACTTGAATCCATAATTTCTATAAGAGGTTAAATTAAGTTTATCATCAAATCAACAAACTTTATTTGCTATTAATATATAAATACAAAAATATTTATAATAATATTACTAGTTTTCGTTTTTTATAATAATTTCTTATCACTAATTGTATTATATTAAACTTATATAATAATTTAAATTATATTAATAAATAAAATATATATTCAATGGATCTACTTAATAAACTTTTATATATATATATATATATATTTTGGTAGAAACCATACATAAAAATGACATTGACATAAATTGACAAAATAATATTTCCATTTTTTTCATGAGAAGAGATCTATTTTGTATAGGTTGAATTGATTTTCCTTGATATCTAACATAATGCATGAAAGAATCCTTGAACAACCATAGAATTAAATAATCATAAAATTACACACTTATAATTATATACTTATGAGTTTATATATCTAATAATTTAAATTTCAAATATTACTATATTATTATCTTACATTATATATTTACATTATTTTTTACCAATATAATTAAATTACATTAAAATTTATACTAATTTAAATTTTATTAATAACTAATATACATGAGTTATGACACATTTATCATATAAATTTTAGCAATCATTAATATTTTTTGTCTTAATTATATTAATTATCAGATATATTATATTATTTTTTCATTATATTAAGCTTATATACTAATCTAAATTTCATTAATAAATAATATAATATTGATATATTTTTCCTTAATTATATTAATTTTTTGGTATGTTATATTTTTTCTTACTAATATAATTGTTTTATATCAAACTTATATATTCATCTAAATTTTATCAATAAATAATTTATACCGGTCCATGACAATGTGATAAATTTCAGTAACTGCTAATATCATTTTCCTTTCATCATGCAAATTCTCAAGTATATAAATTACATTAATCATATATTCAACCACTTATATCATTTTTCTTATTATCTTAATTATATTAGTTATATCTTTTGTAATCATTCAAACTTCATTATATCATTTTTAATTTTTTTAGATAGTGTTATACCTTTTTATTATCTAGTTTACTATATTTCTTATAAAAATTTAAAACTTCTAAACATAAAATTTTAAAAAATATTTTATATTTAATCAAGCTTTAGTTAGAATGATCAAGGATGAATTGCTATTTATGTTAGTTAAATATTAATATTTTAAGAAATTTATTACAATAATGGTTAGATTTTTATATTTATATCTATTATATTATTCAAGTACCAAACTATTTGTATTGTATTGTATTATTTAGCACTAAAAGAACCAAAGAAATGTACCGAACTGTCTCTAATTTTTGGAACAATACAATGCGGAAATTTATTTTTGGTAATACAATACAATACTTATATTTAAAAATTACTGATATTTCAATACAGTTTTGAAGATTTTGCAATCTCCGAATTAGACCGAACTTTGTATACCCGTACTTATTTTCATTTGATTGCTCTTGAGCATAAT
This sequence comes from Balakata baccata, assembly GCA_949630135.1. Taxonomy (NCBI): domain Eukaryota; kingdom Viridiplantae; phylum Streptophyta; class Magnoliopsida; order Malpighiales; family Euphorbiaceae; genus Balakata; species Balakata baccata. The sequence continues at coordinate 12,718 of CATIWF010243042.1, read as the reverse complement.
TCTTAATGCGAACAAAATTAAAAGCATGGGATTCAATCAAATAAAATCAAACTTGACTCAATGTATAAAACTTGCAAATATCATAGATTCGAAAGTGCTCCATTTCCTATCAAATATCGAGAGGAAGCATATTTATTTAATGTGAGCGAAGTTCCAATAAAACCGGTCTTTGTTTGAGTTCTATTTTTGTATCATACAACATTAGAGAAACATTCAGGCAACACGTCTATTAAACTACAAATGCTGATCTGTCCAAATCATATATACACCAAGATATGGTCATTCCAAATACTTCAATGGCAATCCTCTGATTCAGAACTTGGGATCATGCAGCATGTACCTCGGTCTTATACTTCCAATATACAAATATTGCCGTATTTAGCGGGTCACAAGCCAACCTGGTTTATATAGGACATCTTTCTTAAAATTCCGCCCTCTGACAGAAGTGGACTCGCCTTGACGACGGAAGCACTGAAACAATGACAAGTTAATGTTTTTAGGCAATCAAAATTTATTGAGTGACAATTGCATAGTTTTGCACTCTGAAAAGAAATCTAAAATCACAAAATTTCATCAAACGATTGTTAGAGAGTTCTCAATGCCTTATCCAGACCTAAATTTTATGGATCAAACACACTACATCATTATTGCTCACTACGTGTAACTGCATTTTTTTTTCCAGCATGAAGAAGGTACATCCAGGTTCGTAAGTTGTAACCAGGAAACGAGGAAACAATATCAGAACCCCAGAACCAGTTGGTATTATCAAGTGGAACCTTACAATTAGTTAAGGTTATAATTTTCTTAATCAATTTCTTCCCTCTGTTTCACATCACTTGACACCAACAGATGCCAATCAAGGATCATGGCACATGAAGAAGAAATTAAAAGAATGAAAAAAATGGTAAAGAGACTTTCGTAAATTTAAAGTACTCATGAAGTGAACAAAAAGATGAAATTGGAAACTGCAACAACGTCCATAACAAACAGAGATGTGTTATAAAATATAGATAGCATTTATAGTTGTATGAGTTATAATTTTTTATTTTTCATTCAGAAATGACATGGTTTTAGAAATTCTTGGTTATTTTATTTCACTCAATAAATCCTCAGTGTGTTTTTCCAAGGTACATCACATTTTGGCAATCGATGCAGCACTCTCAAGTTCTCAAACCAAAAATACTTGTTCAACCAACACCAAATGTTCCTCAGACGCTACAACCTAATATTAAAGACAAAATCACGCTACAACCTAATATTAAAAGACAAAATCCTAACATTACAAGTCCTAATGAGTAAAAAATGTCCTAAAGAAGTCAAAAGTATCTGAAGTTTCTGATTAAATGTCTTTCGCTGTTCAAATACAGCAACTATACATATATATGTATATCATTTTTTTCCCTCTCCAGCAGCAATGGACTTTTTTTTTTTTTGTAGACTTGTTTTTCACTAGAACAACAGATTTTTCCTGTGTTTGCAGCTAACACATTTTTTTCCAAGTATACCCTCCTTTTAGATGCAGCAGGCTCTTCTATTTTTATTTATTTATTTATTTCTCTCGCAACTCTAGTTGAAACCAACTTAAGGTGTCTATAAGAAATGGAAGTTGTCCCAGATACCAACTTATGTATAACTCTAAATTCTTACAACCAAAAACCAAATAAACCAGAGTACAACCTTGTATAGAGAAATGAAATCTTAAATATGCTGACAATCCCACCAACTAGAGGGGTGAATTTTATCAACCGTACTTCAACTATGCAAATTGTAACAATTCAGTTTTTTAAAAATTATTTTAGTTATAAAAAAAAAGTAGAGGTAATTTTATGTTATAAATAATCTTTGAAGTACTAATTTGTTATAATTTACATAATTGAAGTACCGTCGGTGAAATTCACTTGAAATATCCTATATAAATTGTATAAAACATCAGAAACAGAATAATAAACTTTTTAAGCTTCCTCCTAAGGAAAAAAATTACTAGAGGTCATCCCTCCAAGGCAAACTAGAACAAAAATTAGGTGTTAGCTTCATTTATTTGGTGGGACATGAACTGCATCAGCAAGTCCTTGACACACGCTCTATCAATTTTATGGTATTAACAATGTCAAAACTTGCTCACTGTGGAAATTTATAAATTACAATAAGAATAAAAAGAGAGTAGAAAGATGAAAATGATGACCAACCTTGTAACAAACAACGGTATCATCTGGATACATAGCAAATAGTTTAGTTCCAAGACGTGCATGACAAGAATCACAAAGGCTCTCATCGTTAATCTGCACATGCCGTGATCTTTCCTCCAATCTTGCTAGTCTTGCATCAACGTCTATGGCACGTGACAGATTATGCACTATCTGAAATGCAGGATTTCTACATCAATAAAGGCACTGCAATTTGGGTACTCCAAAGGAAAATATGCGGCAGACAGATCAAAACACAATGCTGAATACCATAATGAACTTTTGGCCTCAATGAATTCGAAAGGCAATTGAAAAAGCAGAACACTTCATTGAATCATTATTATTTATACAATTATTTTAATTTCTCAGTTATGCTGCGTATGCATCTTTGATTCATATCATCACATAGACATGTTGCTCAAGGAACACATATTAGAAGATATAGGAAAGCATTTGAAGTGAAGAACTACCTCTCTTTAATATTATGGATAAATGGCTCAGAAATCTTCACTTTCAGTATAAGGGAACAATAATTTGCTGATGCCCAAATCATTTCTAATGTTATGGATTGCCATTCTACAAATGATTTTTAAAGTTTTGCATACGGGCTGCATGGACGTGGTGTTGGTGGCCCTCTCTTTGCTCACAAAATATGTGTGCCTTTATTGGCCTTCTCTTTACTCATCAGAGTAATAATATAAGACATGAAACCTCAGACCAATTTATGGCAAGTTCCAAAATCATAATCACCAATTTACCAATAAAATGTCAATAGGTCCAACACTACATGTAGTGTTGAAGCACCGTTGTCTGGAATATTATCTGCATCAACAAGGTACCCAACTGGGGGGCAAAAGATACAATATCTACAATTTTACATTTGTTGTAGGGTAGGAAACCCACAGTGATATTTGTGTATCAGAATAAATAATCTTAAGTTTGAAATTATATTAGAGAAAATTTGTAGGATAAAATATTTGAATCTAAAACCATGTCTAATCTATGCCATGATTTGGCTGCTAGTTAATTAGTAGATTTACCAAATTGAAGATTAAATAATATAACAATGCCAAAAAAATAATGACTCATATTTTCAAGTAAAGCATCTCACCTCTCCTTGATGATGATGGTGAAGCCGAGCCCTCAGCATTCGCAAAATCGTATCGGCGGCAAGCTGAAGAGGCATATCTGGGGACAATGTCTGCAACATAAAACCTTTTGCTTAAGAAGAATCCTGGCAAGAAAATAAAGAAAAGAAAAAAAATATGATAAAAAAAAAATGATTAACTTCATTGTTCCAGCAGAATAAAGTGTTCTAAATTGTTGTATAATTAATGATGGATCCATCTGTGGCACCTATAATTAAAGATGGAGTTTCCATCTGCTGAGGCATATGAAAAAGCAATACCCTATTCCATTATTTGCTACCTTAGGAGGAATAAATAGGAAGAAATCTGAGTAATAGTTAACTGCATTATTTACTACAAGTGACGTACAGATCCCTTTTCTTAGACATTCATCAAGAACCATGTACAATGAAAATTTGACTCAGCTGAAGCCTAACCCATACAGTAGTAAGTATGTTCCATATACCTAAATGGGCTTGGGATGGAGACTAGCTTGGACATAAATTTGGTTTGCGGATCAGGACAAGTTAATTCTGATCCTCAGCCAGAGTCTAATCCAGTAAGCAGAGAAATTTGGAGTTGCATGTAAATATGTTATGGATGAGATATACTGATTTCTGCATTCAATTACATGAAGAAGGAAAAAAAAAATGAAATGAAAACGAGAAAGTAAATGGACTTGAAGTCCTAGATTGATGACATACAATTAAGCAGAACTTTGTGGTCTTATCAACTACAAACACATCCCAGATTAGTAATAAGTTTTTATGCATGGTGTCATGAGCTTGGTCTTTTCCTTCCAACGACCGTGCAGCACTAGCAAACTTTTACTCAATCATAAGCTAGTCAGCCTCCTTGAATGCTAGAAAATGCTAGCAAAGTGAGTAAAAATGCTAAGAACTTTGAAAGGCAAATAAATTGGAAACTTGGAGAATGCTTTATATTTACTTGAGAAAGCTTGTTACAACTTGTGTGCTACAAATGAGAAGCTAAGGGGTATTTATAGTCCTCCACCTCCTCAATGGATGGCTAAGATCAATTTAATCCTACGGTCTATATTGCGCATCTAGAATTCTCTACATACTTCTATAATTTACAAGAAATATCTACACATCTAGAATAATCTATAAGTGTGTAGTATGTAGTGGAGAAGTCTAGAGAATTGCTATTGAACATCCGCAGTGCATGACATTCTCCCCCACTTAATATGGCGACATCCTCGTCACGTCCCTCTCGTAGGCCTCGATCACGTCCTTATAGGCCCAAAGGTTGAGCTCGTGCTCCAACTTGATTCAATAAATGGCAACCCTTTCCATTTGACAAAGTACTCGACATAGCTTGGATGGATGCTACGCCTTGGGATCACTCAATGTGCCAAGATTTCTTCGCCTCACGTTCGGGTGACGTAGTGATGGCCGTACGCACTCTATTTGACTTGCTCCGGCTTGGTTCCTCTTCGTTGGCATGGAATGGCTTTAGAAAGCTCACATGGAAAACCGGATGCATCTCTAAGAGTGAAGGCAAAGTTAAGTGATAGGCCAACTTGCCAACACGTTTCTCTACAAGGAAGGGTCTCTCGTAGCGCCTTACCAATCTTTTATGCACATTAGCAAACCTTCAGCTTTGGTGTGGGAGGAGCTTCACCATAACCAAATCCCCCTCTTCAAACTCCAAGTGCCTTCTTTTGGCGTCAGCCCACTTCTTCATCCTCTTGGCGGCCTTTGATAAATAAGTTCATGCCATGTCGGACTTCTCATGCCATCCTTAGGCAAACTTGAAAGTAGATGGGCTAGGACCTTTATACCCAATGGCCAATGTGTGTGGAGTCATTAGTTGCTGCCCTGTTGCTATCTTGAATGGACTAGCACCTGTTGACTCGCTCTTTTGCAAGTTGTATAAGAATTGGGTTATGTCCAACAATTTTGCCCAATCCTTTTGGTTGGCACTTACATAATGCATCAAGTATAACTCCAACAAGGCATTCACCCTTTTAGTTTGCCCATCGGTTTGAGGATGAAAACTTGTGGAGAAGTTAAGCTTCGACCCCAATAATTTGAACAATTCCATCCAAAATCTGTCGGTGTAATGAGTATCTCTATCACTCACAATGGTCTTCGGTATGCCCCAATATTTCACCACATGCTAGAAAAATAAACGAGCAGCATCTTCGGCAGAAAACTTTGTTGGTACAGGAATGAACACCCCGTACTTATTAAATCGATCCACCACCACCATGATGTTGCTACATCCATCGGACTTGGGTAGACGTGTGATGAAATCCATAGAGATACTCTCCCAAGGTTTCTCGGGAATGGGCAATGGTTGCAATAGGCCCACTGGATGGTGTTGCTCACTCATCTTGTTGGCACATAAGACAAGTCTTCACATATAGCTCAATGTCATCGTGCATTTGGGGCCAATAGTAGGCACGTTCCACAAGTGCCAATGTGTGCCTTGTACCAGGATGTCCCACCCATTGAGAATCATGGCACTCCTTGATGATTTCCTTTTTCAAGCCTTAACATTTAGGAACATACACTCAATCTCCTTTGGTGGTGAGCACCCCATCCCTTTGCCAAAATTGGCGTGTCTTCCCTTGACTTGCCAATTCCACCAGACTCTTGGCTTGTGGGTCATGCTCTAGTCCCTCCTTAATTCAATCCACCAAGGGAAATGTCGGGCTTGTGATGGTAGCCAACTCAACCTTTCTACTAAGTGCATCGGCCACCAAATTGGCCTTGCCTGGCTTATACTCCATCACAAAATCAAACTCGGCCAAAAAGGCTTGCCATCTTATTTGCTTCGGTGTTAGCTTCTTTTGCTTGAGGAAGCAGCTTGTGGCCACATTGTTGGTCTTGACAATGAACTTGGACCCAAACAAGTAGTGCCTCCAAGTTCATAAACAATGTACTACAGCAGTCATCTCCTTCTCTTGGACCGTCGGCATCATTGAGCTTTCGGCTCTCATAGGCAATAGAATGGCTTTCTTGCATTAAGACTCCACCAAGTGCAAAATCGGAAGCATCGGTATGCACTTCATACGGCTTAGTGTAGTCGGGCAGGACTAAGACTGGCACTTAGGTCACTTTCTCCTTAAGGGCCTCAAATGCTCTTTAGCACTTGTCATCCCAATCCCATGGCTTATTCTTCTTTAACAAGTCGGTGAGGGGTGCAGCAATGGAGGAGTAACCATTGATGAACCTTCGGTAATAGTTGACGAGGCCAAGGAATGGGCACAGCCTTGACTTGTAGACTTGCCTCCCTAGCTAGAGGCACCATGCATGCATTGCCTTCTTCTAGTATGCACATTGTGTTGGCACAAGAAATGGGCACAGCCTTGACTTGGTCCATAAATTCAATGTCCAACACAATTGCATAATCATCCATAGGCACAATTCAAAAGTCTACTAAGCCTCTCCAATCACCAAGGCTTACCTCAACGCCACGTGCAACTCCAAATGTGGACTTGGCATTGGAATTGACTGCCTTAAGCCATTCTTTCTCCTTCGTGTACTTGATGCCTAGTCAATCGGCCTCCTTCACTTCGAGGAAGTTATGGCTAGTGTCTACTAATGTTTTCACGGTATGCTTGCCAACTTTGGCTTCAACGTATAGGTGGCCCTTCCTTTCGGACTTTGGCATCTCTACTTTGGCCTTGATGGCATTAAGGAACTTTAAGGATCCCATCCTTGTCTCCTCGCGTCAGTGCTCCTCTTCCTCCCTTTTCTCAACTAGGGCGGAAAGCTTGGCCTTCTCCTGCCTTGTGTGGCCCATCACAAAAGAAGCACTTAATGGTTGGCTTGCTTCCACCCTTGTCATCCTTAGTGCTCTTGCCCTTGTTGAACTTGTAGAAGCTCTCCTTGCTTGGATGAATGTCTCCTCCACTCTTTCCTTTGCCACCCTTGTCCTCAATGGACTTTGACTTGTCACTCCTCTTGAATTCTATAAGAGATACGGCAATGGAAATTGCGGTGGCGAGATCTTGGGCACCACGTCTCTCGATCTCCAACTTGCCCAATGTTGCAACCCATCCATAAAGGCAAAGAGGGCCTCCTTGTCGGGATAATCGGGGATCTCCAAGAGCACTTCGGAGAACTCTTTCACATAGTCTCGGATGCTCTCCTTTTGTGTGTGACGCCTAAGCTTCGCCCTTGCCTCGTGCTCGGCGTTCTCAGGATAGAATTGCCTCTTGAGTTCCTTCTTGAACTCATCCCATGTGTTGATGGTGCAAGTCCCCTTCTCAATGTTGTTATATCTCCTCCTCCACCATACCATTGCGGTATCAACTAGGTAGAGTGAGGCATGGTCTGCCTTCTAGGCATCTTCTACTACGCCAAGTGCATTGAAGTACTGCTCCAAGCTCCATAGGAAATTATTGATCTCCTTTGCATTCCTTGAGCCATTATACGATTTTGGCCTAAGAACGTCTACCTTTGAAGGAGTGATGACTACCATCAGGCCGGCAACACCCCCACTTTGAGCAACAGCTTTCTTGCAAAGGGTTAGTTCCTCCTTGGTCTCCACCAATTCGGCAACTATCCTAGCAAGTTCATCCTTGAGATTTAAAATCTCGGCAAGAAGGGTCCCTTCCAAGGCCTTCACTTGGTCTTGACATGTAGCCACGGCAATGTTTACGGCCCCTTGCAACTCACTTTGAATCTCTTTTCTCATCCCGAGCTCCTTGATGCGTTGGTCCGCCTCCTCGAACTTCTCTTGCCCTTCGGCTATAGCAAGCTCCACCTTTGCGAGCCTTGCATTCATGTCAGCCAACACGTCCCTCGACCTTGATCTCCCCCTATTTGATTGCTTGCTCTCGTCGGTTACCGCCATATGAGTAGTCTCACTTGAACCCGTCATCTTTACTCAAACCGGGCTCTAATACCAACTAACACGGGCTTGGTCTTTTCCTTCCAACAATCGTGCGACACTAGCAAACTTTTACCCAATCGTAAGCTAGTCAGCCTTCTTGGATGCTAGAAAATGCTAGCAAAGAGAGTAAAGATGCTAAGAACTTTGAAAGGCAAAGAAATTGGGAACTTGGAGAATGCTTTATATTAATTGAGAAAGCTTGTTACAACTTGTGCGCTACAAATGAGGAGCTAAGGGGTATTTATAAGCCTCCACCTCCTCAATGGATGGCTAAGATCAATTTAATCCTACGGTCTATATTGCGAATCTAGAATTCTCTACATACTTCTATAATTTACAAGAAATATCTACACATATCTACAATACTCTAGAATAATCTATAAGTGTGTAGAATGTGGTGAAGTCTAGAGAACTGCTATTGAACCTCCGTAGTGTATGACAATGGGAAAGGGAAACTATCATGGACATTGTGCCTCATTCTTAGTAAACTACCTATTGTTTGCCCAACCATGCCCATCCTTGCCCTTCTGCCATTTATTCTCATTCCAAATATAGGTAGCGCAACCAAAACAAATAAAAACTCTAGAAGAGGATGCTTAAATGGGAAAAAAAGAAATAAAACACTATATAACAAAAAAAGAAAAAAAAAAGGGAACTTTTACATTGCAAATGAAGCCATTCTCTTGGTACAATATCCAAACCTCACAATTCAATTCAATGCATCAATTTCAAGCCACATACTGTAAATCATAGAAGATTTTCTTCATGTTACATGATTTACTTGAGAAAACAAGGAATAGGAGCAAAAAAGTTCAAGCAAAACAAACAAGGCATGTAATTAATTACTCCAAATGTACACCTTCACCTCAATTACCCCCCTCCATCCATGCACACTGTCATGCACCGTAAAGGTTCAATCCTCAAATTTCTAGATTTCTCCACCCAATTCTAGAGATGTGTAGGGTATTCTACACCTTTCTTGATTTTTCTAGAGAATTGTAGAGATGTATACATAATTCTTGTAAAGTGTAGAATTATGAAGAGAATTCTAGAAGCGCAATAGGAACCGTTGGATCAAATTGATCCTAGCCATCCATTGAGGAGGTGGAGGCCTATAAATACCCTTAGCTCCTCATTTGTAACATACACAAGTTGTAACAAGCTTTCTTAAGCAATACAAAGCATTCTCCAAGTTTCCTTCTATTTGCCTTTCAAAATTCTTTAGCATTTTACTCGCTAGCATTTTCTAGCATTTGAGGAGGCTGACTAGCATTCGATTGAGGGAAAAGTTTGCTAGTGCCGCACGGTCGTTGGAAGAAAAGACCAAGCCCGTGACAGTTGGTATCAGAGCCCGGTTTGAGTAAAGATGGCAGGCACAAGTGAGACTACTCATATGGCAGGCACAAGTGAGACTACTCATATGGCAAGAGCACTAAAGATGACAAGGGTGGAAGCAAGCCAACCATTAAGTGCTTCGTTTGTGATGGGCCACACAAGGCACGAGAATGCCCAAAGAAGGCCAAGCTTTCCGCCCTAGTTGAGGAAAGGGAGGAAGAGGAGCACCGACGCGAGGAGACAAGGATGGGATCCTTAAAGTTCCTTAATGCCATCAAGGTCAAAGTAGAGATGCCAAAGTCCGAAAGGAAGGGCCGCCTATACGTTGAAGCCAAAGTTGGCAAGCATACCATGAAAGCATTAGTAAACACGGGTGCTAGCCACAACTTCCTCAAAGTGAAGGAGGCCGATCGACTAGGCATCAAGTACACGAAGGAGAAAGGATGGCTTAAGGCAGTTAATTCCGATGCCAAATCCACAATTGGAGTTGCACGTGGCGTTGAGGTAAGACTTGGTGACTGGCAAGGCTTAGTAGACTTTTCAATCGTGCCTATGAATGATTATGCAATTGTGTTGCGCATTGAATTCATAGACCAAGTTAAGGCCGTGCCCTTTCCTTGTGCCAACACAATGTGCATATTGGAGTAAGGCAATGCATGCATGGTGCCTCTAGTTAGGGAGGCAAGTCTACAAGCCAAGCAACTCTCAGCCATGCAACTCTCCAAGGAACTAAAGAAGGCACAACCCACATTCCTTGACAGACTCAAAGAAGAGAGGGATGTGCCAATGGAACATATGCCACAGGAGATCTCCCATGTCCTCAAAGAGTTCGAAGATGTTATGCCCCCCAAATTGCCAAAGAAGCTCCCACCAAAGAGAGAGGTGGACCATAAGATCGAATTAGTGCCCGGTGCAAGCCCACCTGCCGTGGTCCCCTATAGGATGGCGCCTCCCAAGCTTGAAGAATTAAGGAGGCAATTGAAAGAGTTGTTGGATGTGGGCTATATCCGACCATTAAAGGCTCCTTATGGTGCACCCGGGCTTTTCCAAAAGAAGTACGATGGGTCACTCCGAATGTGCATTGATTATAGGGCGCTCAACAAGATTACAATCAAAAACAAGTATCCCATTCCCTTGATAGTCGATCTTTTCGATCAACTTGGTGATGCACGATGGTTCACAAAACATGATTTGAGATCGGGCTATTATCAAGTGAGGATTGCAGCTGGGGATGAGCCAAAGACTACATATGTTACGAGGTATGGCTCCTATGAGTTCTTAGTCATGCCTTTTGGACTCACCAATGCCCCTGCCACATTTTGCACCCTTATGAACAAGGTATTCCAACCCTTCTTGGACAAGTTTGTTGTGGTATACTTGGATGACATAGTGGTCTATAGCAAGACCATGAAAGAGCATGCCAAACATTTGCACCAAGTCTTCCAAGTATTAAGGGAGAATGAGTTATATGTCAAGAAGGAAAAATGTGCCTTTGCTCAACAAAAAGTAATGTTCTTAGGGCACATTGTCGGTGGTGGCAAGTTGCGCATGGACAAATCCAAGATTCAAGCAATTGTGGAGTGGGAGCCGCCAAAGAAGGTAACCAAGCTACGATCCTTCCTTAGCCTCGTCAACTATTACCGAAGGTTTATCCATGGCTACTTCTCCATTGCTGCACCCCTCACCGACTTATTGAAGAAGAATAAGCCATGGGATTGGGATGAGAAGTGCCAAAGAGCATTCGAGGCCCTAAAGGAGAAAGTGACCTGAGTGCCGGTCTTAGCCTTGCCTGACTACACCAAGTCATATGAGGTACATACCGATGCTTCCAATTTTGCACTTGGTGGTGTCTTAATGCAAGAAGACCATCCTATTGTCTATGAGAGCTGAAAGCTCAATGATACTGAGCGCCGCTAGATGGTCCAAGAGAAGGAGATGACCGCTGTAGTACATTGCCTATGAACTTGGAGGCATTATTTGTTGGGATCCAAGTTCATTGTCAAAACCGATAATGTGGCCACAAGCTACTTCCTCAAGCAAAAGAAGTTGTCACTGAAGCAAATCCGTTGGCAAGCTTTCTTGGCTGACTTCGATTTTGTGTTGGAGTATAAGCCTGGCAAGGCCAACTTGGTGGCCGATGCACTTAGCAGAAAAGTTGAGTTGGCTGCCATCACAAGCCCAACATTTCCCTTGGTGAAACAAATCAAGGAGGGATTATAGCATGACCCACAAGCTAAGAAATTGGTAGAATTGGCAAGTCAAGGGAAGACACGCCAATTTTGGCTAAGGGATGGGGTGCTCACCACTAAAGGAGTTCGAGTATATGTGCCAAAGTGGCAAGGCTTGAGGAAGGAAATCATCAAGGAGTGCGACGATTCACAATGGGAGGGACATCCCGGTACCCGGCGCATATTGGCACTTGTGGAGCATGCCTACTATTGGCCCCAAATGCGCGATGATATCGAGCTATATGTGAAGACATGTCTTGTGTGCCAACAAGACAAGGGAGAACAACACCATCCAGCGGGCCTATTCCCGAGAAGCCTTGGGAGAGTATCTCTATGGATTTCATCACATGCCTACCCAAGTCCGAAGGATGTAGCAATATCATGGTGGTGGTGGATCGATTTAACAAGTATGGAGTGTTCATCCCCGTACCTACAAAATTTTCCGCCGAAGATGCTATTCGTTTATTCTTCAAGCATGTGGTGAAGTATTGGGGCATACCAAAGACAATTGTGAGTGATAGAGACACTCGCTTCACCGGCTGATTTTGGATGGAGTTGTTCAAGCTACTAGGGTCCGAGCTCAACTTCTCCACAAGCTTTCATCCTCAAACCAATGGGCAAACTGAAAGGGTGAATGCCTTGTTGGAGTTGTACCTAAGGCATTATGTAAGTGCCAACCAAAAGGATTGGGCAAAGTTGATGGACATAGCCCAATTTTCATACAACTTGCAAAAGAGTGAGTCAACGGGAGCTAGTCCATTCGAGATAGCAATGGGGCAGCAACCAATGACTCCACATACATTGGCCATTGGGTATAAAGGTCCTAGCCTATCCACCTTCAAGTTTGCCAAGGGATGGCATGAGAAGTCCGACATGGCCCGTGCCTACTTAATAAATCATTATGCTTACGGCTTTCATAGGCAATTGGATGACCTTCTTGCATTAAGACTCCACCAAGTGCAAAATCAGAAGCATC
>CATIWF010243041.1:0-11552 GCA_949630135.1 Balakata baccata | reverse complement strand
AAGGCATGCAAAATATGAAGAAACGTCTTTTTTATTTTTTTTTATTTCAACTATTCAAATTATTTGCACTATTAAATTAATTAAGAGGTAAAATGTTGTCTTCTAAGTTTTGAAAGTATTGCATGCTAGAATTCGAGATTTCTACTTAAATAAGATGAAATTTTTACCATTTTATCTTATTACTTCAGCATAATTTTTTTTTCACTTCTCTATTCTTATGATGATAATTTATTTTTCAATGCTCATCACCAAAATAATGTTTATTTTGTGAAGTGTAGAGCCGAAATATCATAATAATAATTTAGCAAGTAAAAAAGAGAATTTGTAAATTGAACTCTCAAAAATATTTTTACTAAAAAAATTACATTTCCTCACAATTACAAACTCAACACTACAGCTCACCACTCACTCTTCAATAAATCCTACTAGTCACTATTAACCAAAGCTGCAAATGGCCTATTTAAAGCATTGAGATTGCTTGCCCAAATTGTCCAAAATATGCTAAGGCAAACCACTAAATGCTTCTTTGCATTCTTCATAATTTTCTCATGTTTAATTTAATTTGAGTTGCATTTAGTTAATTGTCAGTCCAATCAATCTAAATTAGTGATAAACTTTAACACTTCCCCTCATTACTAATTTTCTCTTTAATCTTCTTCCTCGAAGCCATGCTGAGTAGCTTTCGAAACTTTTCCAGTTTCTCATAGCTAAGTCTTTTTATGAAGATATCTACAGCTTGATCTTTTGTCTTCTCCAAAGTCATTTTGATCTCTCCTTTTAAAGACTTTTCTCTTATGTACTGATATTATACCTCTATATGCATTGTCCTTGTATGAAACACTAGCTAGGTTTTCAACTGAGCAGATTGTTGACTGGTTATCGTAGTATAATTGTATTAGATAATCAATTAGTTGATGTAAATTTTACATCAACTGCAGTAGCTAAGTGCTCTCTTGTGTTGTCATTGTCGATCCACAATATTTTGCCCCAGTTGTTGTGAGTGACATTATTGGTTGCCTTTTGCTACACCAAGTAATGGCTCTAGAACCCATATTGAATACATACCCAATAGCTGATCTTCATGTGTCATAATCACCAGTATAATCACAATATCCCTCCAACTTGAAAGCCATTCCACTTTTGTGGAATAAACCGAGAATAAGCATTCCTTTGATGTATCTTAGAATTCTCCTAACTACTTCCAATTGAGACTTTTTTGGACTTTGTATGAACAATTCCTACTGTAAATGCAATATCAGGTCTTGTGAGTGTTAGATAGATTAATTTGCCGGCTATCTGCAAGTACATCGTTATATCCTCCAAATCTTTGCCTTCTATTATACTCAACTTTGTGTTCACCTCTAATTATAAAGCAAGAGGGTTGCAGCCAAGCATTCTATACTTTTGAAAAAGATATTTAGCATGTTTCTATTGGCATAAAAATAATTATTTTTTTCGTATGCTCGACTTCCAATCCAAGAACGTGGTTCAACCCTCTAAGTTCTTTCATCTAAAATCTAACTGATAAATTATCCTATATCTACTAGACTTCTTTCTTATCATCTCCAATAATGATATGATCGTTCACATAAACCAAGATTATGCTAGTTTTCTTTTTCGTGCTTTGATAAACAAACTCAAATCAATTGGTGCAACTATATAACCATTATGAATAAGAAACTCATCAATCTTGCCATACTAGGCTCTGAGTGCTCACTTCAATTCATATAATGTCTTCTTTAATTTGCAAACAAATTCAAGAAAAAGCTTGTTTTCAAAGCCTTATACTTAAGCTCTCCATTCAAAAAAGCTTTTTTCACGTCCATTTGCCATAATTCCATGACTTACTTGCTATAAGTGCTAGCAAAACACGAACTGTTGCAATTTTGGCTTTTAGGCTATCATAGTCTAGTCCATACTGTTGTGAAAACCCTGTGCCACCAATCGAGCCTTGAACCTCTCGATTGATTCATCCGGACGAGTCTTGATTTAGTATGCCTATTTGCATAATATAGATTTCACATTTTTAAGGTTTGGAATCAGGTCCCTAGTTGATTTTCTACGAGAGCTTTCATCTCATCTTCTATAGATTTTTTCCATTCAACTTTCTGTGATGCCTCTTTATAAGATGTTGGCTCTCTTTCTTCTTACACTAGTGCAATATTGGCATACTTGGAGTTTGGCTTTCTCAGTCTGTTTGATCTTCTTAGCTGAGGTGGTGAAGCTTTTGATACTAATTGATCTTCCTCTTCTAGTTGATTTTCCATTTTTGTTCTCTGATAAACATATGTTTGCTATGATTTCTCTTGAGGCTAAAAGTTGTACCATACTACAGTCTCTGAACCTTATTGGATTTCTTCTATCTTCTCATTTTCTTGCAATTGTTCTACTTTTTTAGATTGATAAAGTCCAAAATATTTTGGTGTCCACTAAGATGACATCTCATCAAGCACAACATTTCATGAGATATGACATATACCAATTGAAGGATCACAACATCTCTAACTTTTTTTATTTTCATCATAGCCCATAAAAATACACCTAATTGCCTTTTTTCAAACTTGCTACCTAAATGATCAAGAACAAATACATAGCACTAGAGCTGGCAGTTTGTAACATGACACTATTAAACAACACTAAACGACAAAGACTTAGACAAATATGAGTTTAAGCTTAACAGATATGGATTATAATCGTATCAATAAGATTAAGACATTGAAAAAATCATATTATAAACGGATTTTACCTATTTAATATGTTAAGATATGATTAAACATAATTAAGACAAGAAAAAAATAGTATCATAAATGGATTTTACCTGTTGAATATGTTAAGACACGATTAAACGCGATTAAAAATATATAAAAGATTTAATTATTTTAGTGTCAAACTATATAAAATATTTAAATATATATTATAATATTGTAAATAATTATAATATATTTATATATAATAAATTTATAATACATTACGTTAAAATTAATTGTTTTAGTATATTTTATATATAATTAAATATTGTATAGCTATTATTTTTGTAATTATATTAATATTTGTGTATAATTGTATCTTTTGTTATATATGTCTACATATGTAGACACAATTAGTTGATTGTGTATAATCATTTTGTGTCGTATAATGTGTATAAAAGACATGATAAGATTAGACACAATATAAAATAAGACACAATACAATTAGACACGATACTAATTGCCAGCTCTATATAGCATACACAACTAAATACTTTGAAATTGCTCACCGTAGGTTTCATCTTCAATAACTTCTCAAATGGAAACATGAATCTCATTTTCGATTGCGGAAGTTTGTTAATTATATGAGCTGTTGTTCTCATGCATTAGACCCAAAATCTGCCATAAGCATTCTTAGCATGTAGTATGCTTCAATAAGTTTCTGCAAGATGTTTGTTCTTTCTTTTGACAACACCATTTTGTTATGGAGTGTTTGGATAAGTCAGTTGTCGTCAAATCTTACATTGAACTAGGTAATTGGTGAACTAAAAAAAAATGTATTCTCCCTCATTATCAATACGAAGGCATTGGATTTTCATTCTGACTTCACCTTCAACCATCAACTTGAACTCTTTGAACTTTGTTAGAGTTTCATATTTTTCCTTCATGAAATATGCCTAAACATACCTTGAGTAGTCATCAATGAATGTTACCATATAATGTATACCATTGACTGAGAATCGCTTCACCTTCCAAAATACATCTAAGTGAATCAGTTTCAATGGCTGCTTAGCTTTGAATGATGGCTCCTCGTATGGTAACTGATGTTTTCTTCTATACTAGCATCTAACATAAACTATGTTAATGCAAACATTTCCTCTTAGTGAAGACTTGCTTATCATCATCTTTAACTTATGATAATTGATATGTCCCTTATGTATGCCATAGATTAGTTGTCTAAGTGTTCCTTGTTTTGTCAACATATGCCTCCTCTTCTAACATGACATACATGGAGTCCATTTTCTATCCTTTCATTGTTGGTATGTTAACTATTTTGATTTGTTGACAAACCTTAACATCATTTGGCTCAAATACAACAAACTTCCCTGAATCTGTGAGCTATAAAA
Source organism: Balakata baccata (assembly GCA_949630135.1). NCBI lineage: Eukaryota > Viridiplantae > Streptophyta > Magnoliopsida > Malpighiales > Euphorbiaceae > Balakata > Balakata baccata. The sequence goes on along the minus strand of CATIWF010243041.1, from coordinate 7,459 downwards.
CTGACAAAAGATTATTCTTCATACTTGATACTTGATAAACATCTTCCAGTTGCACTTGTAACAATGATAGGAATCTACCATCATGTCACCAACATATGTGATTGGTAGTCGCGAGTTAATTGCAATCACCACACACTCGCTTGCCCATGTACTATAAAACATTACAGAGTTTCTTTTTATCTCTTGTCATATGACTTGAACATCCAGAATTAAAGATCCAGTATTTCTCACAATCAATTTTGTGAGAACATGAAGCACTAGAGACCTGCTTTTTTTCTTCCTCTATTATAGTTGCCATAAGGCTAAGAACCTCTTCAATTTTTGAATGTTTTCCTTCTTACACTGTTTTTAGAGTTATAAACAATGCTTTAGCATCCTACTTAGGTTTAGTCTGGAGATGATTGCCCATTGTTGTTGCATTGCTTTCAATAAATTTCTTTTTGGACCAGCAATCCCTTGCATAATGTCCATTCTTGCCACAATTGAAACACTCACCAGTTTCATATCTAACACTTTTAGATTGTTGATTGTCTTGGTGCTGCTTCTATTAAGCTCCTTCTGATTTAGAATTCCCTCGCGTGTTCCCTTTATTCTGACTATGAGATTGATTCTTTCTATGTTTAGTGAAGAGTGCCACCTCTCTAGTTTTCAAGGACAGTCCAACCATTTGCTTTGTTAAAGTTTCTTGATTTGCCAACAAATTTTCTAATTCTTTAATTGAAGGTTATATGGGCCAACCTTAAACTACAATAACAAAGCTCCTATACTAAGGTCCTAGGACAATTATGATGATTTACCTTATTCTTTCGCTGAAAATTTTGGATGCTTCTTCTAACTCAGCAATTTCTCGACATAATGACTTCACCTTGGTGAAATATTGACTAATTATCATATCCCACTATGAGATAGACATTAGTTCACTATCCAGCAATTGAAGCCTTATTCCATTGTTCTTTACAAACCGCAAAGCAAGAGAATTCTAAGCCTGTTTGGGTGTGACCACTTCTCTAATGTGCTCTATCATCTCTTCTTCAATAGTTATTTTTTATCATTTTCTGAAATTGCCAACATCATCTTCTAGTGGTGATGGTGTAGTTTTTGTCCCAATAACAACCTCCTAGAGGTCTTGCCCTTGCAAGTATGACTCCATGCAAATATTCCACATGTTATAATTATATTATTTAATTTTCTAATAACACTGACATTGTTTGACTCCGCCATTATGACTTGGTTTTAACAGCTTTGCAATCAACCAAGAAAGTGTGGTTCCAAATTGATAGACTTCACCATTCTAAACTGTGCATGAGTAGAATCTCCATTGTTCAATTGTTTTGTACAAATGCCAGAAAAATTAGGACCCTCAATCGAGTGGCTCTAATACCAATTGTGGAGTATAGAGCCAAAATATGATAATAATAAGTATAATAATAATTTAGCAAATAGAAAAGAGAATTTGTAAAGTGAACTCTCAAAAATATTTTTACTAATAAAATTCCAATTCACAATTACAAACTCAATACTACAACTCATCACTCATTTTTCTATATATCCTACTACTCACTATTTTGCTCTTTACAGTACCTCTCAAATTTTCTACCATATGATGCTTAACCAAAGCTACAAATGGCCTATTTATAACATTGAGATTGCTTGTCCCAAGTTGCCCAAAATATGCTTGGACAATAAGTATGCTTGGCCACCAAGCTTAGAAGCTTCCTTACATTTTTCATAATTTTCACATGTTTAATTTTGTAGCGCCCATCAATGGTAACTTATAAGCTATTATACTACATAAAGGGTAAATACATGTATATATGAATAAGTTTTGGAGAATATATGAGAGGTATATTGGAGGTATATGAAAGTATATGTAAGGTATATGTGGTATATTGGCTGATTTTGACTTCAGTTTCAAGAAAGGGATGAAATAAATCAATAATTGTGAAAAATTAAAGTGTCATTACCATAACAAGAGGGTGCCATGGCCATGAAAATCTATAATGATGGATAAACATGACTTTTAATATCGGTTGCTACAGTAACTCTTCATGACCGTGAAAGGACTGTATAAAAGCTTTTTCCATAATCTTATCACCATTTTTCAACACCTTTTCAGCTCTCAAATCCCAACCATTATCCATACACACCCAAGAACATCAAGAAATTGATTCTTCATGGTTTTTGAGTGAATTAAACACCAAACCAAGAGGGAAAATAAGATTAAAGCAAGATTTGAAGAAATTATCCATTTTGATAAAGATTTGGAGAAGAGAGAAAATTGGTGCAAGAAGGACCACAAGTTTCCTTGCATGATCAAGTATGTATTTTGTCATCAAGAGGTAAGAAATCATAAGAATTCTATCTTTTTACTATGATTATGAAGTTATATAAAGAGATTGTGTTATTTGGTTGAAAACCCATAGAGAAGAGGTTATGGAAGATGAAGAGTGCTAGAGTTTTATATATATTTATGTTCTTTAAATTTATTAGAAGTGAGATACAATGATATTGAGTTGAAAATATGCTTAATAACCTTAGTTGGGAATTATGGATTTGGAATTATGATTATACATATCTATCATAGTTATAAATATTGAGATATAGCTTGAGTTAATGAGAAATAATTGTAATTATGTTAGATGATGCCTTTGAAAGAAGGAAGTTAACCACTAAGGAGGCTAGACAAGCCTAAATCTTAAATTTTGAGTTGGATTCATAGAGGTAAGTACACATATGCTTCTTTAATATGTTGAATGACATAAAAATATGATAATTGACATATTGATTAAAGATAATTGGAAATCAAGATGGAAATGGAAAGAGGTAATAAATTAATAATGGTATGGGTGTAGTAAATCAAAATTATGATTAAATGCTAATAAGCTAGATTGCTTCAGGGCTTAATGGTTTGTTAAGTAACGATAATGAATAATGAATGGCATAAATTGAGATTAATGATAGAAGAAGTAAGCTAAGCATGATTATAGGAGGATTTCATAAGTAATGTCTTATGGAACTTGAATGATATGTATATGTTAATATTGAAAATTGACAGATAGATAAATGCACAAGTTTATAGAAAGGCACTTAAGGTGCCCAAAAGGACTGTCATAATAGAGGTAAGTTCCTCAATTGACAAGTTGTGAATTGTTATGTTAGCATATGGTGATTATTTATTGGATTATACGCTAACAAAATAAGATGTGATAACACGAATTGGCACGAATAAATGTTAGGATAATTTATCGAGTATGTTAAAACGTATAAAATGATAAATATATGTAAAAGTTGAGTTATGTGCACTAACGGTATTGAGAATGCTTATTTAATAAGTAATGTGATATTCTATAATATGAAAGCATGAAATGATATATGATTAAATGTTAGAAAGATTAATTGGAGTCTTTGAGTATGTATAAATATGGTAATAAACAAAAAAATAACAAATGTGTTAAAGTGAGTACAATCCATATGTAAAACTTGATTTGTGAGCTTAGTTGTGACCTATTTTAGAGGATGATTTGAGTTATAATAACTTATTGGTATTGGTGTCAAATAACCATGGATGATTCTATGCATTTTTAGGAAGTGATTAGAAGTAGAATTTTGACAAAATTTGACAATAAACACAAGTTATGACTTTTTACAACTGGCATCACAATTGTCATGGCCATGAAGGCTAATCTAGTAGCCTTCATGCCTAGGTGTCACAGGCAGCCATATTTGTCATGGTCGTGACAATACTATTCACAACAATAGTGACTTATATTTAAATAATATTTTAGTGGGCCCGTTACATGCTGATTGTGCCCAAATATTAAAGTATGATGTAAAAATATATGAACACATGTTCATATGCATAAATGTGATAAGAAAATGCATATATTATATTGAATATGATGGAAACATATAAGAAGGTGGTGAAAAAGAAAAGATACTCTAATATAAATGCTCGTTTCTCCACTTATGGACTAGAATTAGGATAAATGGTGAATTATTAATAGGACTTATGGTATCAAACCAGTTATATATTTTAGGGACAAGGTGGCTTAAGTTTGTGGAATGCTCTTGATCCCAGTTATATTCAGATGATATTTCGTAATCAGACAAAGTGGCTTAAACTTGTAGAGCGCCCTTAGTCTTGTTTATATAGATATATCATGATCCGTCAAAGAGGCTTAAGCTCGTAGAGTGCTCTTAATGGAAAATCAGAGTGAGTAGAGTGGCTTAAGCTCGTAGAACGCCCATATTTCGTACCCCGTATCCAGACTTTTCGAGAACAAAATTTGGGCTAGTGACTAGAAAATGTAATATGAAAAGAAATTATATGTTAAAAGGATTAAGATAGTGAGTACATAATGAAATGAAATGTATAGTGACATCATTATTAATGTTACAAGAAATCGTATGCTACTCCTAAAATTGATATACGCTCGAGCCTTTGAGAGATCGATGCGTTGATTAATAAATGACAATATCAAAGTAAAAGAAAAGAGATGTGATCTACGAATCACAATAACATGCATAAAAGAGATGTGATGCCCTGTCAATATTGTGACTATGTGTTTTGCATATGACTGAATGACAAAATGATGATAACATTTATTGTAAATGATGTGATTGCATGTTTTGTTGATTTACATATGTACTATTAAGCCATGTGTAGCTTAACGTATTTTCTCATGTACGCAGGTCATGGAACCAATATATAGTTAGAGTAGCATTTGACAGTAGAGATGTCTAAGCTCATGCAAAGAAGATCATGTAGACTGGATCTGGGTTGGCACATCCATAACATATATTTATTTATTGCATTCATTAAAATGATGTAATTGTTATATTTATTAATATGTAATTATGTAATATGACATAAAGTAAAAGAGAAAAAAAATAGCTCAACTTGATGAATGAGATAAAGGTCTTGTATACCCAATCTAGAATATGAAATGTGATAGAAACAAGTTATAGCCACCTAATCCGTAATACGTTCTATGTATTATGAGTTATACTCGTAATATGTGGAGGGTATTATAAATTTAATTTAGGCTTGCATTTAGTTAAAGGAATTTTACAAAAATGGGAAAAAAAAGGGTAAAAATTTACAAAAATATAACCCTTCAAAGTTTTTTTCAAAAATATTATCTATGCAAAGTTTTTTTTCAAAAATATCAAAATAAAGGTTTACCCAATGTTTACAAGAAAATTAATGAAAATTGAAATTATTCAAAATTTATTTAAGATTTACTAAGATTTATCTAAGAATTACTCAAAATTTACCAAAAAATTAATGAAATTGAAGTTATAAAAGATTTATCAAAAATTTACTGAAGGTTTATTCAAGTTATACCCAATATTTACCTAATGTTTACCATAAAATTAATGAAAGTTGAAGTTACACATAATGTACTCAAGATTTACTAAGGTTTACTCAATGTTTATCTGATGTTTACTTGAAATTTATCCAATATTTACCACAAATTAATGAAAATTGAAGTTACAAAATTTTTATCAAAGATTTACTTAAAATTTACTCAAATTATACCCAAAATTTACCCAATGTTTATTAGAAAATTAATGAAAATTGAAGTTGCAAAAGATTTATCAAATATTTATTTAAGATTTATTTAAGTTATATCCAAGATTTATCTAATGTTTATAACAAAATTTATCAAAGCTGAAGTTTCATAAGATTTACCCAATATTTATTTAATATTTATCCAAGATTTATCTAAAGTTTACCTAATGTTTACTCCACAATATCAAGTCAATCTCTTAACTAAAAGTTACAAAAAATCTATCCAAAGTTTGTCAAAGTAAATAACCTTAATTAAATACAAATTTACATTTTTCTTTGTAATTAAAGTTTGTCCAAAGTTTATTTTGATAATTAAGTTAATTAAATTCAAGTTTACATATTTTTTGCTAATTAAGTTAATAAAATAATGATTAAAAATAAATAAATACATGTATAAAAATAAATGATAGTCATGCAAATTAATAAAATTTTTAATTCATGTTAAAATATGAAAAATAATCATTTCATGTCTCAATTAAATGAAAATAGTGTTAAATACACAGCAAAATATAATATTTGAAAAAAAACTGTAAAAATGAAAATACATAAGCTTGAAATAAAAACATAGAAATTTTATAGATAAAATTGAAAAATTTTTAAAATATGAGTGTTATATATAAATTTCCCTTTAGTTAATTGTTGGGCCAATCAAGCTTTAATATTGATATTTTTTGTCATCTTCACAAAATAAAAAAAAAAGTATCAACCAATATATATATATATATAATTGAGCACAAAATAATTCCTGTAGATGAAGTTACTTTTTTCAGTATAAGGGACTGAATTGAAAATTCAAATTGAATATTTCACAATTCTAATTAGGATTCTTTTATATTATATCGGTGTATCAGTGTGTTTTTCATACAATATCAAGTCAATCTCTCAACTAAAAGTTACCAAAAATCTATCCAAGATTTATCAAAATAAATATTCTTAATTAAGTTAATTAAATACAAATTTATATATTTTTTTTATATTTAAGGTTTGTCCAATGTTTACTTTGGTAATTAAATTAATTGAATTCAAGTTTACATATTTTTTTTCTAATTAAATTAATTAAATAATGATTAAAAATAAATAAATATATGTATAAAGAAAAACAGTGGCCATTCAAATTAATAAAATTATTAATCTATATTTAAAATATATAAAAAATGATCATTTCATATCTCAATTAAATAAAAAAAAGTGTTAAATATATAATAAAATCTAATATTTAAAAAACTGTAAAAATAAAAGTATAGAAATTTGAAATGAAAATTCAGAGATTTGGTAGATAAAATTAAAAAAAATATTTAAAAAATTAGTGGTTCATATAAATTTTCCTTTAGTTAATTGTTGGGCCAATCAAAAAATTAGTGGTTCATATAAATTTCCCTTTAGTTAATTGTTGGGCCAATCAAGCTAAATTAGTGATGTAGTTAATATTGATATTTTTTTTGTTAGATTCATACAAAAAACATCAACCATATATATAAGTATAAAATAATTCCACAAACTGAATTGAAGATTCAAATTTAATATTTCACAATTATAATTATGATTTTTTTACATTACATCAATATGTTAATATGCTATTGTATAACTGTTGAATGAACAAATATTTTATATGAATTGTTTATTAATGTATAATTTTAATCGTGAAATGAATATTTTGTAATTTAAACTGTTTATTACTACTGAAATACCGATGTACCAAATATATCATAGAATGAGCCTCTAATTATTAGATGAGTACCGTTGAGTTGATGGAAATTTGGCGTTTTATACATTCGAATATTTGAGTGTGGCAGTATTTGATGTGTTTCATGCTGTGTATTTCATGTTTGATAACTGCGTGTAAGTGACTTTCATGATTTCACACTTAAAATTATTGTTAGGGAT
>CATIWF010243030.1:0-25819 GCA_949630135.1 Balakata baccata | reverse complement strand
TATCATGGACTTTCATTAATCAGTTTAAGATCTATATCAATTCATATGCAAATGAATACTAATATAATGAAAGAATGCCTTTATGAATGTGTACACTAAGTGCTTAAGGCGATTGCCTTTTGGGCACATCTCTAACAAATCATTACACATAATTCAACTACAATTAACTAACATAAAAGGAAGCATCGAAATTGAAACTATCACATAACATATTAGGTTTGCAATAAACAACTAATTAATAAGAAATTTTAAACTTTCATATTAAACTAATGTAATGAAGATCTATGCTTGTTAAGTTCCCAAATAGGCAAACACAATCAAATTACACATAATTCAACTACAAATAGCTAACATTTGAGCGAAAATCGAAATGAAAATATCAAATTAAAGATTGATTAGGCAACAAACAGCTGATTAATAAGAAATTAAAAATTTTATATGACGTTACTAGTAATTGTATTAATCTAGACATGTCTCTATCAATCAGTACTAGTTGAAATTTTGCTATTTTATTTGTCTCTCTTTCGTAGAAAAGGGAGATATGAGTGAGTATCCATTTGTTTGAAACTGATCTGCTTCTATTTCCACTTTACGTAAGTAGGCTTAGGCTTTTTCCATATGTTCAACGACTCCCTCATGTAATTCTTCTAAATTTTGAATAGTATCCAAAATCCTAAGTTTTTGTATTTAAAATTTAACGAAGTATATTTTGTTAAATTCACAATCCAATAACTTTAAATTTAACTCAAATCAACATCATATAACCCTCAATTTAATAACCTAAAAGCATAAAAAGAATTCAATTATAATCTAACATAAAACACTTAAATTTTACAACAAAAACAACATAAACCAAAATTACAACATATTTTATAATTAAAATCTTACAATGCCAAGTTTGTTTGATAGGTGCTTTAAAGGCAATCACCTTTAGCACTTATTGTACAATTTCATTTCATATGAATAAAAGACATTTTCATTTATTAATGTTCATTTATATTATGAATTGATTGGATCTTAAATTTAATTAATGAAGTCCATGATATAAACATAGCATAAAGGAAATAATAATGGGATCATGATATTGAGACTCATATCATGTGTAATTATGATTATATCTAAACTAATCCCTAGTCATAGGATCAATAAGACTAGACATTGTTAATCCAAATATACTAGCACATGTTATACTCTTTGATTGGATCAAGCAGTAGATATCTTAATATGTAGATATGAGTTGCTTAGAGTTAACATGTAGATGCTTACTAGAGTAGTCAAGTACATTAGATGACTTGATATGAGACCATCATATGGATTAATGATAGTCTCATCATAGCAATGGTGCAAGTATCCTTCGACTTGAGGTATTCAAGGATATCTTGGATACTGATTATATACTTTGACTCCATTCCTTGTTGCCTCATAAAGGTCACTCATAGTGGTGATTAGGTATAACTTGAGATATTCGAAGGTAATTAGGTAGCCAACAGAGGATTCACCACTCCTGATAGAGGGAGTGTATAGCCACGGCCTCTTGTCGGAATCATTACTCTGGAATCTCTAGATGGAGTAGAAATTTTATGAAGATGGTCTTCAGTAACATTTCTATTTGGGTAATGAGTCCCAATGATAGGATATAACATTACTTAGGCTAGTTGTGACGTAGTTAGTCTAGTGGGAGCTAACACATAGTCTATGCTCTGAACCAAGTGGGGTATTGAATGGTGAAATGACAAATTACATGGACAACTGCCTATGTAGTTAACAACTACTTTCCGGTTAATTGGAGGTCATGATATATTGCTAATGATCTGCTTGAGATAAAGTGTTAGTTAAAGTGGCCAACATAGCCGGGAACCTAATGGGTCATATGTATTGAAGGTGCGAATGAGGGATAAAATGGGCTTTTGGATCGGATCCAAAATAACAAGAGAAAAACCAGGTCCAGACACATTCTTGATCGAAATGTCTCGATCGGAAAATGAGTCTCCCGATCGGAAAAAGATACTAGATTGAAATAGCACAAAGTCACGATCGGGGAAAGTAGTTTCCCGACCAGGACTCGCTCGATGTGGACATTTTCTTGAGCATAACATGTGACAAATTAGGAATCTTAATATGATTAGGATTCTATAATGAAGAGCTGTGAACCCTAATTCTATGTGGACTATAAATAGTCCTCTTTCAGACTATTTCTTTACTTGCAACACATAAGAATTAAAGGGTTAATTCTTCTCCTCTTCTCTCTCAAGGATTAACTTTTTTGCTAGCACATTATGTTAATCCAAGCTATTGCCTTAAAGGTTTTCTCCCTTCTCCCTTCATGTGGATACCATCAGAAGTGATCCTAGAGGATTACTGTGGTTTGCTATAGCCCGGTAAGAAGAGAATCGAAGGAAGAATACTCAGTTTTGAAAGGTAATAATCTTCTACTATTAAATAGGTTTTAATTGTCTATGATTACATAGGTTGACCTTCTTCTTGGAGTTTGTAAAATTTTAATTTTCTGCTGCGTAACGTGTATGAGAAACTCTAACAAAGTTTCTAACAAGAAGCCTAAGGGTGTATTAGTTCAATTTGGTTTTAAAATGAATGAATTTCAAATAAATCGAATCGAACTAATTCAATTCAAAAAAATGAACTAAGATGAATTTAGAATCAAACCTAACTAACTTGAAATGTTTCATATCGATTCGATTCAATTTAATTGATTTTGCAAATTAATTCATGAATCACTATTAATTACAATTATTATTATATTTATCAATTATAAAGATTAAAATTTATCATAATAACCTTACCAATTAACATAAATGAAAATCAATATTATAATTTTATAAATTACAGTAACTAAAGTCAAAATTTTGTAAGTTAGCATAAATTAAAATCAATTATCATAAATTCATTAATTATCATAAATCAAATTTAGTTAACAAAAATTGAAATAAATTGTTATAGTTCACGATTTTATCAACTATCATATATCAAAATTAATTATCATGAACTATAATTTCTTTTCTTATATATATATATATATATATATATATATATAAAATTCGGTCGATTTGGTCTAATCAGTTTTCAACATTTCTAGCCCAATCGAACCTTGAACAAATCAAAATTTCTATAAATAATAGACTGAATAAGTCGAAAATCAAACATATTGAACTGTATAGACCAAAATCAGTTTTTTTAATTTTAGTTTCGATTCGATTTTGCACACCCCAAAAACCTAAGGTGCACAAAATAAGTGTGTTTAATTTTGTTTTAGACCTTCCTACTAGTAAGTGTACTAATTCGTGCAAATAGCAAATGGTGGTTAGTATCATTTCCATGAAGAATCATATGTGATCCCACAAATCAATAGTCAAATTACAAGTAAGCTAAAACAAATGAAATATAGAAAATCCAAAACATAAACTACTAACTAAAGCTAATTAATATCGACAACATTCACAAAAAGAACATAATGGATCTCTAACCCATTAAGAATGTGTTTAGACATGATTTGCTCAATGATGAATGATGGTAGCAGGATAATCATAAATGAGCCACTTTGTTAGAGTTCACATTCTCTTTCAGTTAATTATCAAACCAACAAGTTTACATCTAATCCTTTGTGATTCAAATCTCCCTTTTGGTTTCAGTTCATAAAAGCCACTCTATAGATTAAAACTCCATCTCCATTAAACTTCTCTGTATAGCTTCATACTATCACTCAATGAATCAATTATCAATCAAACTACATCAACCTAAACCTAACTTCTTCTTTCATGCCATTTTCAAATTTCAAATTAACATTCAACATAATAAGATCATTAAGTACATAATAAGAATATTAGAGACATTCAAGATTGCAGAAAACATCATTTTATTCATAAATAAGCAATAATATATTAGAGATGTGCTCTAAAGGCAATTACTTTCAGCACTTATTGTATAAACTCATTTATATGAATAGAGATATTCTTCATTATTTTGATGTTCATTTTTTATGAATTGATGTGATCTTAAATCTTATAACGAAGTTCATGATATAATATACAACATGAAGGAGATCATGATATTGAGATTTCTATCACGTACAATTATGTTTATATCTAAACTGTCTCTAGTCACAGGATCAACAAGACAAGACATTGTTGATCCGGACAGACTAGCACATGTTATACTCCTTGATTTGATTAAGTAGTAGATCTCATAATCTAAGACATGTGGATGCTTGCTAGAGTAGTCAAGTACATTGGATGACCTGCTATGAGACCATCACATATATCCTCTATTCTATGGCAGTGATAGGCTCATCATAGCAATGGTGCAAGTATTTTTAGAATTGAGGTGCTCAAGGTTATCTTGGATACATATTCTGTACTTAGAATCTATTCCTAGTTGCCTCAGGAGAGGTCGCTTATAGGGTGGTGACTGGGTACAATTTGAGGCATTCGAAGATAGTTAATGTTGGGTTTGTTAGATATATCTCATATATGCATAGTGGAAATTTAAAATTTTTATTCCAATTCATCCATAGGATGACCTTATGAAGATCATAATTAATCATACAATTCTGTACATAGTTTAGTTGGTTACCTTTGTTTGATCTTTGAACTTTTCGATTCTTCAATTACTTGTCAGATTTTAGCAAACAACAACAATCCACATGTCTTATCTCTAATGGTATCTATGATAGGAGGATGAAGAAACCACACAGGTGCATGGGTAGCTCAATCACACTTAGTGCTAACTCAATATGTTTAACCTAGAGAGAAGAGAAGAAAAATTAATTCTAAATTACTTCTCAAGGGACTGTAGGAATTTTAGGTTTAAGAAGTTTATTTATATGTACCTTAATGCCTCTTAGGCACACAAAAACAAACCAAATTGAACAAGGAAAGGGGGAACCGTGCGATTGGCAATGAGCTCAAGGGCATGCCTATGCCATTTGGCATGTGCATATCATGACACATAGTGCAACTCCTTGGCATGCTCGTGTCCTTTGACACAAGTGTGTCATGGGTAGGCTAGTGCTGAGCGTTGCCTCTATACACGCATGTCGTTGGCTACACATCTGCAGCTAGCCCTGCGCACAAAGGCCTTTTAGCTCACACTTGCGATGACTTTTGCGCCTGCAAAACTTTTCCGCACTCGTGACATTGTTCGACCAAAATTTCTCTCTCATTAACTTGGATCATATCCATGGCCCATTTTAGTTCTTCATCACGCACTTGTATATGTGTGATCCTTGAGGCTCTTGACTAGTTTGGCCATCTAAATTATCATATAACTTAATTAAGTCATGATCAGCGTCTAGCACGCTTCATGACCCCCAATTCATTGGAGAGTCAGTGGTTTGACTACAAACATTTCCATTAGTAAATATATGTGCTACTTATCCTTTCAAATTAATTATACCCAATTCGATTTAGAGTATGAATTATGTGTTAACTCCAACTAGACTGACTATGTTACACAAAGTTCAAATGATGTTAGTACTTATTCATGAGATTCATTACTCTTAAGATATATAATTGAAGACTTTCCTCAAGTCATTTCCACTCTGGCTAGAGATTCCTAAGCAATAATCTCCATAAAAGGCTATAAGTATACACTTTTTCTAGTAGGAGTCACTAGTATAGAACAATATTATATGTAGTAGTCGTTTTTGACTTTAGGTAGCAGTTTATAAGCGTTGCATATGAAGGGGGCATATATGATCTAGGGTCTTATGCAGCGGTTGTGCAATCGCTACATATGATTGATCATAGGCAGTGATTGCTAGTAAACAACCGCTGCCTATGATCAATCATATGAAACAATTGGTGCCTATAGTTCTTTTCTTAAAAAAACAAATATTGTTCGATACCATATATGCACATAATTATACAAACCTGCTTCAAACCTCAATGACAATCATATTACATAAAAATCTCAAATATACATATCTAATAAAACCATATAAAGCTATCCAATACCTATTATATATATGCAAAAACTACATATACAAGTCTCAAATATTTGATAATTTCAAATGTTCAATTAATATCCAAAAAATATTCAACAATCTCTACTTTTCAACAACACAAGATTATATAGTATTATATTTATATAACATTCTCTTACAAATTAGTCAAATCAAATGCCAAATTTCGTTAATTAATTACAACTCGATCCTATTATTGCTACCAAAATAACATCAATAGGATACCCTGCAAGTAAAATATTGATGATTTTAATTGACAACACATTATTATTAGGTACTAATTACGTAGTAAAAATTATTAATTCCCTAATAAAATGTTGCTTTAAAACATGACAATGAAGATAACAATATTAGTGGTACTTAAGTGAACTTAAAAATTTCATTAAAATAAATGTGGATCATTATGATAGTGTTCCCATTTACCTCATTTCAAAAGGAAGCATTCAAGCATATATGCAATCACTAACAAAGGAATGTATGAAAAGATCATGGCATTCACTTACAGCCTAATCAACTTATTTAATGAACAAAAATTTTTGCCTAACCATTAATTAAAAAAAAATTGATCGATGCAAGTGCTTGGACATTATAACCAACTTTGTTTGTCCACTAAGTCATAAGAAGCTACAAGATAACCATTGGAAATGAAAATATGCAGCTTTTTCTTCAAGCTGCCTCGCCCTTAAAATCTAGAATGTTCTTATCTTTGCTAGTTTTCACAAAATGGTGAATATCCCCGACTTGCATATCTCAATAACAATAATTATATAGTAAAACATGACTAATAAATCTAAAGAACATATTGCACTATCAGTACCTGTCTAAGTAAGCCTTCCAATTTTCAGAAAAATTATTGAAGTATTATAATGCTAGCAATTGCAAGAAAAAAAGAACAAAGAGAGAAAGCTGATGCGACAAATTTGTTAAACCCTAACTTGAGATATATATACACATACAATCTAGAGATGATAATTCAAAGATAAGTACAAAAACAAGGAAAGCTAAGCAAAAATGAAGAAAAAGGAAAAACTAATGCCAACTGTAAGGAAAACTAAAGTGCTAGAACCATCATTGTGGACTTCTCTAAGTTTCCACATTAATTCCTGCTATTTTGATGAGCACCACTCTCAAATCTCAACATGTGGTTTTAACCTTTCTATAATTCATCTAGCACCAGTCTTGAGCAAGCTATTCTATCCTTATATTCAGTAATTCATGGAAGTTTCAATTAGAATAATAAAAGTAAAATATCTTCCATGTAAATGTAGCAATTGATAGAATTTCAATCATGTTGCTAATCCATCATATAAGATTATTTATGCTATCATATTACTTTCACATGATGGATAAAGATGCACATTGGCTCTAGTAGAATATGTAGACTCATGAAAAAATTATGGATACAGGCAAGCACAAAAATAACCAGCTCATAATTTTCTTTTTATTTTTCTGAAAGATCATTTTATACTAACTCCAGAATTATATGAAGTGGAGAAATTGGAATAAAGTCATAGTTCCACAATTGTCACCCAAACTTCCATTTGATTACTAAGATCCAAACCAATCCTAATTCGATTTTGAGCTCCAATAATGGAAACAGAAGAAAAGACAATCAAGAAAAGCAAGTTAAGGAAAGCAAAATGATATAAACAATAAAACCATGTACCGAGAGAGATGAACTGTTTCCTCGACTAAAAATTTATTCACAGTTCATATTTCAGAAATTAATACTATAAATAAAGCTACTAATTCATTTCCTTTCTTCTCTATTGTCTTGGAAACAAAAAATTTTTGCTGCCATTTCCAAACAAATTGAAAAATAAACAAATAGAAGAGCAAATAGCGAAATCACGAGACTACTTACCAAATTTAGAGATCTTTAAATCAAATAGTGAATACGCATTTACCATTTTTAACTCTTATTTATTTGGACATCTTATCTCAAAAGAGAAAAAAAAGTAGAAATCATACCTTGTGAAGAACTCATCTCCTTTTTGACTTTGGCTTGCATTTTCCGAATAGCAGCAGCTTCATCCTCCATCTCCTTCATCCGATTCTTCATATCATCTAGCTCCTGAAATTGATTATAGGTAAACAAAGTAAACCCCCAAATTAGGGTTTTATATATACATTGAATCCCAGAAATTGTTTTATGTTAATTCATTGAATGAGGGAAAAAGTAACTAGTGAATTGAAATGAAAAATGGAATTATGATTACAAATGAAAGAGATAGAAAAGGGTGAAAGTTCGTAGAAATCACTGGTGCTTCCTCATTGTTCTCTATCCCATATACGTCTCTATCTTTTTCCTTCCATTATCTTCATTTCTAATGATACGAAAATGAACCTTTTAGGTTTAATAACGAACTTTTCATTTTCCCTTAGAGAGACATTTTGACTGGAGGATTGGGGTTTAAACACCTCCTATATTCCCTGTAATGACATTGAATTTGGCTAGTACCATCATCTCTTGAGCTACCACTGCTTAGAGGATCGCCATCTCCATTTAGATTTTGCAGCTCTCTCACTACATAGAAGAGAAGAAAGTGGCAGAAGCTGAGATATTGAATTGGAAATGGGATAGGTGGATCTCTAGTGGGCTAAATGAGTAGGAAGAGAAGGAGAAAGGGGTGGTATAGAAGGAGAAGTTCTGAAATGTTAGGTTTAATTTGAAGAAGAGAACTATGGGATACTTTTAAAATAATAAATACGTTGCATTTTACTAATAAAATCGCTGCATAAGGAAGCATATGCAGCGGTTCCCTAAAACAACCACTGTATAAAAGACACGCTTATTATATGCAACTGTCATTTTATACAACTACTGCATATGCTCATAAAATTTTTTCAAGTTAATTATAAAAATGCCACCGCATTTTTTTATGCTGTGGTTTTTTCTACAATTGCTGTATGTAACTTATCTCATATAATACTTTTTGTACTAGTGAGTAGTGAATCCTTTATTTATTACTCAACTACCTTTGAATACCTAAAGCTATATCTAATGACCTCCCTAAGAGCAACTTGTGCAAGGCCACAAGGGACGATGTCAAAGTACAAAATCAGTGTCCAAGATACTCTTGAGCATCTCAAGTCTTAGGATACATGCACTATTGCCATGATAAGAGTATCATTGAATTGAATAGATAATCCATATAATTCTTTCATAGTAGGTCATCTAATGTACTTAACTACTCTTAGAAGCATCCACATGTTAGCTCTAGACATCTCATATCTATGGCTTATGAGAACTTCCACTTGACCTCATCAAGAAGCATAACATGTGCTAGTTTATTTGAATTAACAATGTCCAATCTTGTTAATCCTATGATTAGGGACAATTTAGATATAAATATCATTAAACACGATAAGAATCTCATACATGATACTATCATGATTTCCTTCATGTTATATTTTATATCATGAACTTCATTAATTAGTTTAAGATTGATGTCAATTTATATAAATGAATAACAATTAAATGAAAAAACCTTTTATTTAATGATAAATGTGTACATCAAGTGCTAAAGGTGATTGCCTTTAGAGAACCTCTCTAACAATCTCTCACTTACATGAAAGGCAATCCCCTTTTTTACATAATACCATAGGCAAGTACGTGTGAGTTGTACTTCTTCTAGAGAAGTGGCTTAGTGAGTGGATCAACAATGTTTTGAACGCTAGGAACTCTTTCTATCTTTACATCGTCCCTACCTATGATCTCTCTAATTAGGTGGTAGTGCCTAAGCATTTGTTTGGTTCGTTGATAAGACCATAGCTCTTTTGCTTGTGCAATGGCTCCATTGTTGTTACAATATAAGATAGGATCAATAATGCTTGGAACCTTTCCTAGTTCTGTGATGAATTTTCTAATCCAAATTGCTTCTTTAGCTGCATCATAAATGACAATGTACTCTACTTTAGTTATTGAATCCGTAGTTGTTTCCTATTTGGAACTCTTCCAACTGACTGTACCACCATTCAGTGTGAAAATAAAGCATGATTGAGACTTATAGTCATCCTGGTTAGATTGGAAGCTGGAATCCGTATACCCTTTTACCATGAACTCTCCATCTTTATAAATCAAGAACTTATCCTTAGTTCTTCTTAAGTACTTAAGGATAGTCTTAGCAGCCATCTAGTAACCATCACCGGAATCCGATTGGTATCTGCTTATCACATAGAAAGCATATGATACATCGAGTCTTATACATAACATAACATGTATGATGGATCCAATAATTGAAGCATGTAAGATTTCACTCATGCGAGCCCTTTCATCTTATGTCTTTGGACATATAGATTTCAAGAGGCTTATCCCTTGAGACATCGAAATATAACCTCTCTTGGATTGCTCTATGCTAAACTTGTTTGGCACTTTATCTATATATGTAGACTATGAAAGACCTAGCAACCTTGTAGTTCCATCTTTATAATTCTTTATCCCTAATATATAGGCAACTTCTCTAAGGTCTTTCATGGAGAATTTCTTCGACATCCATATTTTAAGGTTTTAAAGGATAGAGACGTCATTTTCCATCAATAGTATGGCATCTACATGCAATATCAAGATAACAACTTCACTCCCACTTGTATACACAGGGCTCATATGGATTTTGTGAGAAACTAAACTCTTTGATTGTCTCATCAAAGCTAGTGTTCCAACTCTTGGATGCTTGCTTCAATCCATATATGGATTTTTGAAGTTTGTATACCGTTTCACCATCTTTAAATGTGAAGCCCTCAAGTTGTATCATATACACCTTTTTAGTATGGTTTCCATTGAGGAAATTTGTCTTCATATCCATTTATCATATCTCATAATCATAATAAGCAGTAATTGCTAGGAGTATCGTAACAAATTTAAGCATAGATACTGGAGAAAAAGTTTCATATTAGTCAATTCCTCACCTTTGACGATATCCCTTTGCTATTGGCCTAGCTTTATAAGTGACAACATTACCTTCCATATTGGTCTTCCTTTTGAAGACCCATTTGCACTTAATGGGTTTGATCCTTCAGGTGGGTTAACCAAAGTCCATACTTTGTTTTCATGCATGGAAGTCATTTATGACTTTATGGCTTTTAGCCATTAGTTAGAGTCTAAACTTTTTAGAACTTTTTCGTAGGTTGTAGGTTCATCATTCTCTATGAGCAATATGTCATTCTCATCACTCATGTGAAATCCATATTTTACAGTGCATATTGAATCCTACCAGACCACGAAGCAGATGTGTTTCAAAAGGTGTCATTGTCACTTCATCTTCATGAATGATAGATTTGGGTTCTGCTAGTTGATTAACATCTATTTGGGCATCTTGAACTTATTCAAGTTCAACCTTGGTCCCACTATTTTCTCTTATAAGAAACTCTTTCTAGCATGCTTTGAAACAAACACCTTTTAATCCAAAGGGTGGTAAAATTTATATCCATATTTTTTTGGATATCCCAGAAACAAACACTTGTTAGATTTAGTTTCTAGTTCATATGACATTGTTTGCTTTAGATAAGTTGGAGAATCCTAAACTTTCGTGTAAGAAAATAAGGTTTCTTGTTAGTCTATATCTCATATAGAGTAACATCAACTGACTTTGAAAGAACTATATTTAGTATATAAGGAGAAGTCTCAAGTGTATAGCCCCAAAATGACTTAGGCAGGTCGGCAAAACTCACAATTGACCTCACCATGTCTAACAAGATTTAGTTTCACCTTTCAACCATACCATTGTGTCGTGGCGTGTAAGGTGGAGTCCATTATGAGAACATTCAATTATCCCTAAGATAATCGTGAATCTCTTGGCTTAAGTATTCACCACCTTAATTGAATCTAAGTGTCTTGATAATTTTACCAAGTTGTTTCTCTACTTCATTTTTGAATTCTTTGAAATCGTGAATAATCATCAACAAAGGTAATGAAGTAGACAAAACCACCTCTGGCATGTATGGACATTGGCCCACTTACATTTGAATGCATAAGGTCTAATAGCCTACTTGAACGTTCATCCTTTCCACTAAAATGTATCTTTTTCATCTTGCCTAATAAGCAAGATCCACATATGTTGTATGATTCATATTCAAATGACCTTAAGTTACCATTATTGTGTAACTTAATCATACGCCTCTCACTTATATGGACTAGGCGACAATGCTATAAATATGATGGTGTAGGATTATCTTGTCTTAATATTTTATTTTCGATATTGAAGATAGAATTAGATGTGTCAAGGATAAAAATTTCATTACACAAAGCGCTAGTTCCATAAAGGTTATCATTCAACATAATAGAACAACCTTTGCTATTAATAATTAAATAAATTCACTATTATTTAAGCAAGAAACATATATATTATTCTTTGTCAAAACTAGAACATAAAAACAATTTTCTAAATTTATTACAAGCCCACTAGGGAGTGTCAAAACTTAAGTCCCTATAGCTAAAGTAGCAACTCTTACTCCATTTTCAATGTGCATGTTTGACTCTCCCTTCTTGAAAATTTTATTGTTCTTTAGGCCCTGCATATCAGTACATATGTGTGAACCATAACTGGAATCCAATACCCAAATGTTATTATTATAAACAGCATTAACTTCAATAACATAAATATCTTAGTAAAAGGTGTATCGAATGCTTTCTTCTTCAAGGACTCCAAGTAGACCTTGCAGTTCCTCTTCCAATGGCCATCCTTCCCTCAATGGAAGCAAGTCCCTTTAGGGGTAATGTCTTTGGCCTTCTTCTTGTTGATGCCACACTTGGCCTTTATGGGCTTCTTCTTTTATATCTTCTTTTTCTTAGAAGCACTATAAGAGTCTAACACCATCACAACCTTTTGTTCTTTCATGATAGAAGGCTCAGCTATCTTGAGAAGATTGACCAATTTAGGGATAGAAGATGAAATCTTGTTCATCTAATAATTTAGCATAAAGTGTGCATAACTATCAGACAAACTTTGGAGAATCAAGTCAATACTTAATTCATGATCCATCACGAATCCTAAAGTGCCTAAACTCTCAATGTAGCCATTCATCTTCAATGCATGTTGCACTAGAGATGACCTCTCAACTATCTTATAGTGGAAAAGCAACTTCAAGATCTCAAACCTTTCAGTTTGAGCTTCCTCATCAAATAGCTTTCTAAGGTGGAAGACTATGATATTAGCATCCATAGGCTCATATTGCTTTTAAAACTCGGGTGACATAATACTAAGCATGATACAACTCACTAGCTCACTGACATCCAAGTGCTTCTTGTCAGCCAATTGTTCATCAATAGTTGCATCATTAGCAGGAGGGGAGGGAGGCTCCTCATCCAAGACATCGCTTATAGGTTCAATCTTGAGAATAATTCTAAAGCTTTTAAGCCAATCAAGGAAATTAAGCCTAATCTATAACACCCCTTGATATAACTAGATTCTCCTCTAATCGTACCAAAGGATATTACGATGTATGAGATTTAAAATTTGTTCAATTTAAAATTTTTTCCTGTATTATGGCCATGATAACATGAAAATAAAAATTAAATGTAGTTGCACAAAATTAAATTTTACCTTACAGACCTTGTGAGAGTTCCAGCCATAACCTAACAAAGTTAAATATTGGTAAGATAATTATGGCTAAACCCGTCCCCAACCCCTTGAATTTTTCAATTTTTCTCTATTTGCCTCCTAAATTGTTTTTAGCATTGGTTGCCCCCCCTGATATCTATTTTGGGTCCAATTTACCCCCTGTGAAATTTTTAAAATGTAACAATTTGCCCCCTGCCCCCTGTGCTGACCTGGCGGTCAAAATCATATTGAAAATGTAAAATCACATTGTAGTTGTCAAGTCAGCACGAGAAAAAAAATTGTTACATTTTTAAAATTTCACAGGGGGAAAATTGGGCAAAAAATGGACTTCAGGGGGAATCGTGCCAAAAACTGATATGGAGGGCAAATTGAGAAAAAAATGAAAATTTCAGGGGGCTAGGGATGGGCTAAGCTTTTAATTATTCTTGTTTTATTGATTTTGAATTGAGGCTTTGATATTTTATGATAAATTATGCACAAAAGCCTTGGAATTATGTTTTCATGGCATAATATTATGACTTAGTTTACGTGGACATAGAGGAAGAAGTTGGAGTAGTGTCAAACATACAACTTGTAGCCTCGTGTCTTATGTATATGCCTATAAAATGGTTTGTCAAGATTTGAGGTATAGGAAGAGAAATCATCAATTAAAGAAGATTGGTTCTCTTTTGAATTCTAGCAGGTTGTCTTACTGTGTTTGATAATTTTGACTATCATAGAGGCCGAACCTATAACATCTGCTAATTAGGGTTTAGTTAAAATAAATGTGTCAATAACATATAGAAATCTATAAAATATATATTATGAGTATATGGGAGTTTACGTGGGATATATGTATGTTATATTGTTGAATTTTGGCTTTAGTTTTATGTTAGGGGTAAAAATGGTGTGAAAAACCAAGTTTTGTAGTGGTCATGCCTATGATTAAATAAGTCACGACCATAAAGATCGTGTTTTCTAAAAATTTTAAATCGGTTAGAAATTGTTCAAGTGTCACACTTGTGACATATATGGTCACGCCCATGACACCACTTGTATAAATAGCTTTGGCACTGCCCTTCTTCATTTTACACCACCATTTCACCCTTTAAATGCCGAGACTTGACCCTAACTTCAGAAAAACATAACCCCAGCCTTCCTCTATGAGATTTTGAGCTTCCAAACACCAAATCCAACATTAAAATCAAGATTTGGGCAAAGTTTAAAGGTTTAATCAAGGTAGAGAAGAGGTTTAGTAAGAGAAAGCTTGTATTAAAGGGGGAGCTCAAGTTTTCTTGCAAAACTAGCACATTTTCTAACTTTAAGAGTTAAGAAAACATATTTCTTCCATCTTTTCAATCTTGATTTCGATTGTTATGGTGATTTACCCAAAGTGGGTAAAGAACCACTTATAAATGAGTTGATTGAGAAGGGGGTTTTGAGTTTCATTGATGGGAGAAACTCCTCTTCAAGTTAGATTGAGTTAAAAAAAATGGTGTTCTTGGATGGGTTTGAGCAATAAGAGATCTAGCTTGATAATACTGAGTTAGAATTTGTGTTACATGGATTTGCATAGTTATGGATTGTGATGTATAACTATATTTGTGTATAGGAGGTTAACGTAAAGTGGAAATAACCCACCAAAGAGGTTAGCAAGCTAGAAATCTTGAGTTTTGGTTGGCTCCAGTTAGGGCAAGTACTTATACGTATTTTAAATTGTCTAAAAGGCTTATTTATGAGCTAAATTGTATGTTTACATGCCTAAGGCATACTAAGTGGTATAAATGAGTCTCTTATGTGTAAACAAGAGCATGATTATAAGGAACAATTGAGTAAGGTGGTAATTGTGGTTTGAGAATTATGTAATAAAGGTTATGAAATCATGTATACGATCATCAATGTTAATTAAGCCATGTCTAAGAGGAAATTTTGGTACTTGAGTTAACTAGTGAGTTAGATAGTTGGGATTTACTTTGAGAAACATATAATAAATTAATGAGGCATGGGAAAGATGTAAATGATAATCTAGTCTTAATGGGATTACAACTATTTGAATTTGGCAAATTGGCATGTAACTCATATTCGAGTAATCAAAATATGCTAACAAAGTGACGTGTAAACATGTAGGAATTAAATGAGACGATATATATATATATATATATATATATAAGTAATGTTCTATTTTGGGAAATAAATGATGTATTGATTTATGAGGCTTAAGTATGCCATAAATGCGTAGTTATGTATTAAATGCTACCTTGGTATGTGGCAGTTAAGTTGGTATATTTAAAAATGTTAAACTTGTATTCTATAGACTTTGAATGGATAATGGTATAGTAAAAAGGTTGAGAATATGATTGATGATATGCTTGGGTTGTTGAAATGCATTTATAGGTAATGAATGCTATAAATGATTATCAGTTGGTTTTGGGAATGAATTATGTGATGTTTAAAGGACTGAATGAGTATTTGAAATAATTGGCATGATTAATGAATGGAATATGTGCTTGGGAGTGTTGATAGGTGTATTTACATTGGTAAATTATAGACTCTTGTGTGTGATTGTGAGTGTGCCCTGTTTTGCTAAAAATCTATTGCAGTTTCCAAATTTACGATCATGAATCAAGGTTCACGGTTGTTAATCATAAGGTTGCTTCTATTATTGGTGGACATAAGAATTCACAGGCCGTGTCACCACCTGGTTCATTGCTAAGCATGCCATGAATAGGTGTTTCACAACTGTGAAGGGGTCATTCATGGCCATGATTTCCTTGTATGTTTATTTTGATATTTTGGCTTGATGAATCAAGGTTGATTCTAATGGTTATGGAATACATTTGAGTTATACTTGTAAAGTGGATGATTTCAAGACTAAAAACATGCATGAATGATAATTGAATTGAGATTATGATGGTTAAAATGAGATGGTAAGTTTGATTATGCCCAATTCTAACTAGGACTAAAATTAGGATAGATAACATGTCAATAAGGAAGAATTGATAATAGGAGACTTAGGTTGGTCATTTGGTAATGGAATACAATTTATAAGGGTCGAATGCTCAGGTGAGCGCCCTTGAATGATAACATATACATACTTTCTCTTTATTGAAGTAGGTGACCTGAGGAGCTCGAGTGAAAGTCTTTGGCCATTTACTATCCATTTCCTATTTGGTCTAGTTTAGAGTTAATGGGCATGATTGCACTTTGTAATTTAACATATGGTGAACATTGGTATGGTTGTTTAGTTGGTATATGTCATACTTGTGAATATATGATGAACACATAGTATTGTGGAATGGGAATGTATGTAATTATGGCATGAGCAAGTTAATGAGGTAAAGTTCATAGCATGTGGAAAGAATCACATGTTCATGCATACACAATTTGGTATGTTTATTCATTGCTTATGTATACATGATGTTATATACTTTGCATGTTGTTATGTACCACTAAGCAAGGTTTGCTTAGCATATAAGTGTTCTGTCTCACACACATAGATCGTAGCCGAGTAGAGTGTCGACAAGAGAAGACGCCTAAGTGAAGAGCCAAAGGATAAACCCGTTAGGGTTGGTGATATAATATTCTATTTTGTTTTGGTTATTATTCTAGGAAGGGATTAGTTACTTTGTATATACCTTCAAGCCATAACCTTATTATTTTGAGATTTATGAATTTTATTCTTCTTATCTCTTTTCATTTGTGGTTCTTAATAATTCATCACGGCTATGGTGTAAAAATAGATTTTAATTTGACATTTTTTAATCTCATGCATCGTAATATTCTTTTATGTAATTGGAAAGATTCTTGGTTATATGAAGAAGTATTACATAGCAAAAGCAAAAGTAGCCTAGGTCTTGTTTAGTTGTGGAAAAAAAATGCATGTTTTCTAGAAAATTACTTCAAGAAAATTAGAAAATAGAATTATCTGCTAATGGTAGAATTTTCCCATTTAGAAAAGGCTAAAAAATAAAAAAAATAAAAAACTGAACTTTTAGGGTTGTATCAAAAATAAAATGTACTTTCAATTTTTTTAATTAAATGAACGAACTTTTGACATTTTATCAATTTAGATATTCCATCTAATTAGGTAGAAAGAATTATTGACATTGCTGAATTTTCTAGCAAGTTGCTTAATCAATGTCATTATTATTGAAATATTAACATTATTTTGTATGTAAGTAAACAAAATACCTATGAAGCATTGATAAGTCAATTATTTAGTTACGAAAAAAAATATTACTGACATTAAAGTTTAAAAAAGTCAACAATTTTTTCTATTAAATTGACCGAAATATTTAAATTGATAAAATATTAAAAATTTGTTCATTTGATGAAAAAATTAAAAGTACAAATTATTTTGATTACAAATGTGAAAGTTTATATTTTTTATTTGTAATTTAGTCTTTAGAAAATTAGAACACTATTTTCAGTTTTTTTTAAAATTATAAGTGTTATTTAGAAAACATAAAAAAATGTTTTCTTTCCGAATTTCGAATTACAACTTGCAAGACAAGAAGCTACCAAATCGTAATTAAAGAATTAAAACAGTATGAAGAACGTGAACGAGAATATTGCTTGCACTCAAGAGGAGACTAATCTCCTAGAACGCAATGTCAAGAAGCCTAAAATGAAGGAAGATGAAACAATAAATGATATTCTGGATACTAAGATGATAAGTAGAGTGGAAGAAACTTCATCCACTAGTACATAAAATGGTCTTTTGTATCTGTTTTTTCATGTCAGATGCATCTATTTAGAACAAACATATAAGAATGAGATGCATTTAAATGATGAGTCAGATGTGTATATTGTGGAACAGACGCATTTGACCAAGTTGGACGCGTTTGTTGTGTAATAATAGGCGCATCTAACTGTGGTAATATGCGTTTGTTATATAAAAAACTATCACGTCTGACTTTATCAGTTGCATATGTTCTAAACTAAATAGATGCATTTGACCTATGTTAGATATATTTGCTATTGTTTATAATTGACTTATTTGGTTTTTTTTATACAATTTCTAAAACTTGCATACCCGTAATCAGTAAAAAAATCTGCAAAAGCCTCAAATTTAACACTTTAAATACATTACAATTTTATCACATGTCATTATAGGCTTCTTCCAACAACTCAATTCACATGCATACTAACAATTCATAAATTCATAATTCATAATTCATAATATATTAATCACAATTTCAACTCAAGCCATTATAAGCTTCTACAAACAACTCAAAACAATTAGGTTTTACTTAGTTTATCATTAATTTTGCTTTGTTCATTTAGGTTTTTCATCAAACTCTTTGAAGACACAAAGTAAACTAACCATATTTTTATTACATTCTCCTAATTATTTTTAATTAAAATTAATTTTGTTAACTATTTTTTTCAAGTATCTTTTTGTCAAAATCATTCATTTTAAATTCGAAAATCAAATTTTCATACTTAATAAAATATCGCTTAGTCCATCAATTACTTTTTCTTTGTTCATTTAGGTTTTTCATCAAACACCTTGAAGACATAAAGTAAGTTAACCATATTTTCATTACAATCTCCTAATTATTTTTAATTAAAATTAATTTTGTTAACTATTTTTTCTTCAAGTATATTTTTATCAAAATTATTCATTTTAAATTCGAAAATCAAATTTTTGTGCTTAATAAAATTTCACTTAGTCTATCAATTAATTTTGCTTTGTTCATTTGGGTTTTTCATCAAACAACTTGAAGGCATAAAATAAGCTAAACATATTTTCATTACAATCTCCTAATTATTTTTAATTAAAATTAATTTTGTTAACTTTTTTTCTTCAAGTATCTTTTTATCAAAACCATTTATTTTAAATTCGAAAATCAAATTTTTGTGCTTAATAAAATTTTACTTAGTCTATCAATTATTATTATTTTTTTGTTCATTTAGGTTTTTTGTCAAACACTTTGAAGGCATAAAATAAGCTAACCATATTTTCATTACAATCTCCTAATTATTTTTAATTAAAATTAATTTTGTTAACTATTTTTTCTTCAAAGTATCTTTTTATCAAAATCATTCTTTTTAAATTCAAAAATCAAATTTTCATGCATAATAAAATTTTACTTAGTCTATTAATTAAATTTTTCATACTTTATAACAATCCATATATTAATTTCATTTACCTTTTTCATCAAACACCATAAAGACTATTTCTATTTTTAATATTAACTAGTTTCATTTAGGTTTTCACAAAGGCTTTTTATCAAACACCATGAAGGCAATATACCTATACTAATAAAATTTAATACTTTCATCTCAAATAAACTTAGCCATCCATACAATACAAAAAATAAAACTAAAAAATTCCATCATTATACAATTCAATCAACCTGCAAATCCATTAAAATATATCAATTCCATCAACTCTAACATTTCATAATCATCATTTTTGGCATTTTAAAGGTGAATGTGGAAAAAAAAAACTAACCTTAACCAAGGGAAAGCTAAAACAGCGAGAGAGGGTGCCAAAATTTCCAATAAAGCCAAATGGAGGTGCTTGAAGTAACAAATTTAATACTCGCAAGTGCGCAAACCAATCGTAAAATGACAAACTCACTTCTAAGGTTGATCTCACAAGGAACAGTTCAACTTAAATTCCTAATTACTTTAAATTGCCAATATAAACGAATTAATGAACCTAAACACTCTGGTCACGATTTTATGATTTCAAGGTTAACTAACTAATCAAAAGCAATTAAATAATTGAAAGCGATAAAAATAATTGAAATTCAATCAATGGGACTGATTAGGTGCTTGGCAAGCATCCCTAGTTTGTAATCATTTTTCCGTTGCCCACTTAAGCACCATAAAATTTAGTTCTGTTAGCTTTCGTTTTAATCCTTAACTACCCAAAATAATGGTGTAATTAACGTTTAAATCAATTTTTAGGTCAAGTTACAGATTGTTCTTCTAATAACAAACCCTAATATGTTCCTTTCAATTCAAATGCAAGATGGCCAGTCATGCATCAAATTAAAAGTGATTAAGCATAATTAAAGATGGAAAGAATTAAACTTTAGTTAGTTAAAGGGAAAGTCATTACATCCAAAGTAGCTACCAAACACCTAATAAAAGAATTTAGCCAAACATGGCTATCACTATGATCAAGTTGATGAGAATACTTGAACTAAACATGTTTATAGCAATAAAAATATTAAAGTTGTAATTAAAAACCCCAAGGACTTGTAGACTCAAAATATTCTTGAACGACTTAACTTTCGATTTCAAGGTGCAGAAATCCCAAGATGAATAAGTTGTTAGAGAGGTGTCCTAAAGGCAATCATCATAGGAACTTAATGTACACATACATATACGCATTCTTGCATTATATTGTTGTTCATGCATATATGAATTGATATAGATCTTAAACCAAATGATGTAGTCCATGATATATAACACAACATGAAGGAAATCATGATGAGATCATGATGGTGAGATTCCTATCATGTGAAAATGTGTTTATATCTAAATTAGCCCTAGTCATAGGATTAACAAGATGAGATATTGTTAATCCAGATAGACTAGCAGATGTTATACTTCTTGATTGGATCAAGTAGTTGATCTCATAAACTATAGACATGAGATGTTTAAAGTTAACAAGTGGATGCTTGCTAAGTATAGCCAAACACATTAGATGACCTGTCATGAGACAATCACTTAGATTATCTATTCATATGTCAGTGATATTCTCATCATAGAAATGGTGCAAGTATCCTTAGACTTGAGATGCTTAAGGTTATCTTGGATACTGATTCTATACTTTGACTCCGTTCCTTGTTCCCTCTTAGAGATCGCTCTTAGGGAGGTGATTAGGTATAGCTTGAGGTATTTGAAAGTAGTTCAGTAGCTAATAAAGGATTCACCACTCTTGATAGAAGGATAGTATATCTGTGGCATCTTATGGGGAGCATTACCTAGAAATCCTTGCGCGAGGTGGACATGCCTTGAAGATGGTCTTTAAGGATATATCTAATTAGAGTAATGAGTCTCATGGATAAGAAACTAACATCACTTGGACTAGGTGTTACGTAGTTAGCCTAGTGGGAGTTGACACATTATCCATACTCTGAACCAAGTGGGGTATAGTGAGGTGAAATGATAAATGGCATAGATAATTATTCTATAGAAGGGTTCGAGTTAGACCACTGATCTTTTCGATTAATTGGGGGTCATGATGTGTAGCTAGACACTGCTCTTGACTTGCTTAATATTATATGATAAACTGAGTGGCCATCATATCCAGAAACCTATTGGGTCACACACATAGAAGAGTGTGATGAAAGAGTAAAATGGGCCTTGGATTTGATCCAAGTTTAAGAGAGAGAAAATTTGGACTGGATAGTTTTACAGACCTGGAAAAGTTTCCTAGACATGGAGAAGTTTTCTGGATGAGAATGGCATTATGAGCACGAGATGCTTAATGTGAGTGCGAAAGCGGGCTAGGCTAGCGAGCTAGAGGTGCTCTGCAGGCCCGCACGGGCCTATAGCAGGCTAGTGCGCTACGGGGCCCGTGCTACATGCTATTAGCCTGCCAGCGCGCAGGCAGCAGGCTCGTGCGGCTGGCAACCTGCCGATTGTGTTCTTCTTGTCCAAATTGGACTCTCTTTTATGTATCATACTTATAATTGGATTCCTTATGCCCTAGGGCAAATATAATACATAGAAAAGGGATTTTAAGGTAAAAAATACAGCAGCCCATATTAGAGAAAATTAATTTAGAATTAATTCTCTTCTTCTTCTTCTCTCTTGAATATTCAACCATACTAGCTCCTTGGTTGTTTGTTCACCCATTGCCATAGCTGGTTTCCTTCATCCTCTTCGTATGGATATTGATAGGGACATCCAATTTAGGATGTTGGTGGTTTGCTACAACCTAACAAGAAGAAACAAGGTCACGACATAGAGAAGATCAAAATAAAATAATGTAATCATCTTTATCCAAGTAGTTGGTATATCTGATGTTAATATACATAGGATGATCCATTAGTTCTAGGACTTCTAAATTTTTAATTTTCCGCTGTGCTATACATGTTAGAAACCCATCATAGGTATGGATTGCTGGAAATGAACCAAGGTGGCTTTAAGGTCTTTTCCACCACCAAAGTCTCAAAAATTTGAATCCAATCACCGAAAATGAAGAACACACTAAAACTATTTGAAATTAACATTAAATACCTACGTTTTTAAGTTGAATTCTATTTGCATGAAAACTCTCTTTAAACTTCCCTAATTGAGTGCTGAATATGTCTTAGAATAAGATCCAAGGCAATAGGTTAAGTTGCAAAATGTGGGCCGACACAATTTAAAGTCGGATCTCTAATTAGAAATAGGATTCTACAGGTCGCAATGGTACACAGGTTATGCAGATGTCCACCGGTCGTGCACAGTAGCTGCCTTGAAGAAAATGCATGCTTGTCCTCTTTTGCACGCTCAATCACCCTGCTTAGCTATGCATAGATCGTGCATAGTAGCTGATGTCCCAAAATTGCATGCCCGTGCTGTTAGAGATGTGCCCAAAAGGCAATCGCCTTAAGCACTTAGTGTACACATTCATAAAGGCATTCTTTCATTATATTAGAATTCATTTGCATATGAATTGATATAGATCCTAAATTGATTAATGAAAGTCCATGATATGAAACATAGCATGAAGGAAATCATGATGGGATCATGATAATGAGATTCCTATCATGTGTAATTATGTTAGTTTCTAAATTATCCCTAGTCATAAGATCAACAAGACGGGACATTGTTGATCCGAATATACTAGCACATGTTATATTTCTTGATTAGATTGAGCAGTAGATCTCAGAAGCTATGAGCATGAGATGTTCAATGTTAACATGTGGATGCTTGCTAAGAGTAGTCAAGTACATTAGATGACCTGCTATGAGACAATCATATAGATTATCTATTCAAATGTCAATGATAGTCTCATCATAGCAATGGTGCATGTATCCTTAGACTTGAGGTACTCAAGGATATCTTGGATACTGATTATGTGCTTTGACTCCATTCCTTGTTGCTTTTAGAGGTCACTCAAAAGGTGGTGATTGGGTACAGCTTGAGATATTCGAAGGTAATTGGGTAGCCAACACAGGATTCACCGTTCCTGATAGAGGGAGAGTATACCCACTGCCTCTTATCGGGATTATTACTCGGGAATCTCTAGCCAAAGTGGAAATGTCCTGAAGATGGTCTTCAATGACATGTCTAATAGAGTAATGAGTCATAAGGACAAGATCTAACATCACTTGGGCTAGGTGCGATGTAGTCAGTCTAGCGGGAGCTGACACATAGTCCATGCTCTAAACTGAGTGGGGTATAAATTGGTGAAAGGACGAATTGCACATATTATTATCTATGGAAAGGTTTGTAGTCAAACCACTGACTTTTCGGTCAATTGGGGATCATGATGTGTTTCTAGATATCGCTCATGATTTGCTTAAATTATTTGATAATTTAAGTGGCCAACATAATCGGGAACCTAATGGGTCACACGCTTTGGAGATGTAAAGAATGAGTAAAACGGCTTTGGATGAGATCCAAAATATGAGAGAATTACTTTGAGTCGGTTCGCAAAAGCACCTCCACAGCAACCCATAAAAGGACAGTTTTGACACCTCAAGTTAAAGGACTTCGAGTCATATAAGACTCATATATTATGACCAAAATAATAACTGTTGACATCTAGCATTATCTATGCAGTTATTATCAAGCGTGTTGGGTTTTGATCATGTATCACATACACATAACGCAGCGGAAAATAAAAATTTTCAAAACCCGAATCAAAGGATTTTATATGTGGCAACTAAAACTAATTTAACCAAAGAAAAATCAGAATTTATATCTTTATAATTTCTTGATTTTTCTTCAACATCTCACCTTGTTGGGTTGTAGCAAACCACGACAATCCAATCTTGGATTGTCTTTAACAATATCCACGCGAAGATGAGTAGATGAAACCACTAAGGAGACGGCTTGAACATACCTCAAAGTGCTAGCAATGGTGTATGTTCATATGAGAAGAAAATTAAACTCTTTAATTTTCTTGTTGTCTCCAAAAAATTTTCTTCTCCCAAAAATTTTTCCTTGTCTATTATCTATCTTTTGTGGTCTTTTAGATCCAAAAGAAAATCGGAAAAGTAGATCGGAAAAGTAGATCAAAATTGAGAGGAGAAGAATTTGAAAAGGCATGAATAGTGCCATGGCCATTTTGGCCAATATATAGGAAGATTAGGGTGATTGGCGTGCTTGGGCCTGCTGGGCAAGCCAATCTGCAGGCTGCCAGGCCAGCAGGCCCACACGGGCCCGTCAACCCCCCCGAGCGATTTTTCTCCACGATCTTATTGCGAACCGACTCAAAATAATTTTCTCATATTTTGGATCTCATCCTAAGCCATTTTGCTCATTGTTTACATCTTCAAAGCGTGTGACCTATTAGGTTCTTGGTTATGTTGGCCACTTAAATTATCAAATAATTTAAGCAAATCATGAGCGGTATCTAGCAACACATCATGATCCCCAATTGACCGGAAAGTCAGTGGTTTGACTACGAACCTTTTCCATAAACAACAATATGTGCAACTCGTCCTTTCACCATTCTATACCCCACTCGGTTCAGAGCATGGACTATGTGTCAGCTCCCGCTAGATTGACTACGTCACACCTAGCCCAAGTAATTTTAGATCTTGTCACTGAGACTTATTACTCAATTAGACATGTCACTGAAGACCATCTTTATGACAGTTCCACTATGGTCAAAGATTCCCGAGTAATGATCCCAATAAGAGGCCGTGGGTATATTCTCCCTCTACCCAATTACCTTCGAATACCTCAAGCTGCACCCAATCACCATCCTATGAGCGACCTCTATGAGGCAACAAGGAATGGAGTCAAAGCACAGAATCAGTATCCAAGATATCCTTGAGTACCTCAAATCTAAGGATATATGCACCATTGCTATGATGAGACAATCATTGACTTTTGAATAGATAATCCATATGATTGTCTCATAGCAGGTCATCCAATGTACTTCACTACTCTTAGCAAGCATCCACATGTTAACGTTGAACATCTCATGCTCACAGCTTATGAGATCTACTGCTTGATCTAATCAAGGAATATAACATATGCTAGTCTATCCGGATCAACAATGTTCCATCTTATTAATCCTATGCCTAAGGATAATTTAGATACAAACATAATTACACATGATAGGAATCTCATTATCATGATCCCATCATGATTTCCTTCATGATATGTTTCATAT